>VUQI01010475.1:0-13063 GCA_015106735.1 Paratilapia polleni
AATATGGCTGCTGTGCGGTTAATTGGAATAACAGACCCTCCAAGAAGTCTGAGCTCCAGTTTTGGTGCTCAGTGAAATTCTAGGATTTTAATTGGATGTTACTGAGCACTGATTAACAGGTGTCTGTGTCTGTGTGATGCTTCCATACAGTCTGTGGATATAGCTTGCTAGCTAGTGTTAGCTCATAATTTAGCACTACACCCTCTCATCCAAATATGGTCACTTCTGGCTCCAAAAAAACAACATGGTGGCAGCAAAACACTAAACTCCACACTTCAAAATGCGGCCCAGTGTGCACGTCACACAACTGACCTTGGAAGAAGGACTAATATCCATCCTTGTGATACAGAGACGTTTCAGCCTGAGCACTCCATCACTGCATTCTGCTCATGCAGGCTCTGTGAGCTTTGTATGTCTCTGCAGTGACCTTGTGATCTCTTACCTTGGGGGGCACGGCTCAGGGTTACAGATGCGAATCATTACTGACGGCCTGCTGGATGGATCACACAGAGCGTTGTCCACCTCATCACCTTGCTTCCTGTTTACACACCTCACCACTGCTGTCTGCTTCCCTGAGAGAACAAAGACAAAAAACAGCTATAAAAGGCATGAACATTTCAGCTGCAAACATCCAACTTCTGATTCGGAAACCTCACCAGCAGCACACGTGGCTGAGCAGGCAGTGAAGCCCCTGAAGTCCCAGCTATACAGGTCCTCAGCCTGGATGAAAGGAGCACCGTGGTCTTGGAGGGCTGTACCTCTGGTACACGGCCTGTGGTTGCAGGGCCTCTCCAGCTGGGGCTTGTCCTCACCACACTCCTCCTCTGGAAGGTCCACCTCTGTCTTGGTGAAAATGAGCAGCACCTGACATTTCACCTCCCGGGTCTGCCTGCCAGGTCCACAGGTGGTGCTGCAGGGGGACCAGGGACCGGGCACAAATCTGAAAACAGGGACAGAGCAAAAATCTCTAATAAACCCTTCTGTGGTGCAGTCACATGCTCACCTAAATGCCTGGAAAGCTCACTTGTAAAAGCATGATGAAAAACCAGCTATAAAGAGAAAATGAATTAAATTAATTATTTATTCATTCATTTATAACTTTTTTCCTCTGAGTTCAAAAGGATTACACCTCTAATTTCATTATACAACATTTTTAGAGCGTGATTAGCATTTGTAGCAAAGTCATTACAGTTCACTAAAGCTGTTTTGGTTTGAAATGGGCCTTTGTTGGGTGAGCACGTTGGGTAAGTTAAGCCAATGAGAATGTGTTATCTTCCATAACAGAAGCATGTGAATTTTTCTGATATCAACATGTCACTTTATCAACAACAATGAATGTTATGTTTGAGTAAATGAAATCTGACTTAAAAAATAATGAATAAACATTTTATTATATAGTGATTTTCTTCTGGGTGAAGGCCAAAGTTTACTGAAATTAATAAACTAGACAAATTAAACATTTTTAAGCAAAATAAACTACAGTAACTCACTGCCCTCTCCATCTTCCACGCAGTAAAACCAAACACCAGACTCCATGGACGCTGTTTTTCTATCTTTTTGCTGGGTGGGATGCAAACTTCAGCTCAATGAAGAACTGGAAAATTATCTGATAAAATGAGTGACTGAAAATTAACGATTTAGTTTTATATTTCAATGTTTTCGACTGAGCTGTCATATGATGGTTGTGTTATTGCAGCTTCGATTGCTGCAGACATGCATTCATAAATTATTTTGTATGACTGAAATGCATTATTATTGCTTCTTGTACCTTCACTGCCTGCTTGCTGTTAAATATGCTGTCAGAAGGTGTTTGCTGTATAATTCCTGTCACCACACGCTTGTGTTGAGTTTCTTTCTTGAATTTCACATGCTGCAACCTCTAAAGGCTCGTCAATACAGGCTGCCGACATAAAAGAAATACCCTCGAAGAAGTGAATGATAATCACAGGTCCCTGGTGTGATGCAGAGATAGGAATTCCTGATCTTGAAAATCATTTGTAGGAAAAAAAAAAACATTGAAAGTGTTGCTGCTTTTCTTCACTCTACACTCATTTATGGAATCAAGTGAATGTGTACAACTGGCACACACAAAAAGGTAATTTGACCTTTTAAAAGTTTCAGTAACTAAATCATCTATATGCAGCAGAATAGGATGAAAAACGCACCATCGTACTGAGGGAACAATATACCCAATACACTGCCACTGGAATAACTGCTGCTTGACAGTAAAGTGAAGAATAATAACTCGAGCTGCTTTATGTAACCACATCCCGAAGCTGCTGACTGGCAGATGCACAGGAGGAAATGTACGACAGTGAGCTTGTTAAGACAAATAAGCAGAGAGATAAGTTCCCTGGAGGTCAGACTCTCAGCTCCCCTGAGGGGAGGTGGCATATATTTAGACACTGTTCTGTCGCTGGAAGGTAGGTTAGAGCTCAGTCACACAGACTTTGTGACAGGTGAGAAACTGAAGGGAAAACATGCATAAATGAGAAGGGAAACAAATAAAAATGAGAAAATAAAAAATAGAATGTAGAATGTAGACTGTGCACAGAAATAGCGGCGGTCAGGCTAAATTTATAAGCAATAATCTCAGCCTGATCACAGCTGCAGCTCAGAGAAATCTGTGGTATATATACACACCAATCAGTCACAGCATTAAAAATACCTTCCTGATTTTGGGTGGGTCAAAAGCAGATGTGACCCATTGAGGAATGAATACAGGACTTCTGGGGGGCTTCCTGTGGCTGTGACACTCGGATGTTCGTGGTGCGTCCTACTTGTGATGGTGTGGATTGGGATCTGCGGAGGTTGGAGGCTTTTTGTCATGCTTGAGCAGTTCCTGGGCAGTTTTTGAGGTGTGACTGGGTATATTATCCCCTGCTGGGGAGACCACGGTCATTGGAGTGCTGATGCCGCTTTGGATGAGAGGGTGAAGTGCTAAGCTATCAGCCAATGCTAGCTAGCTTAGTTATCAAGCTGCATCCACAGACTGTATGGGAGCATCACACAGATACCTGCTAATTAATGCTCAGTAACATCCAATTAAAATCCTAGAATTTCACCGAGCACCAAAACTGGAGCACAGACTTCTTGGACGGTCTGTTAGTCCAATTAACCGCACAGCAGCCATATTATTGGTCAGATAATTGCATTAAAAATGCTCCAAAAGGCTCCAACAGCACAAACATGGTCCAGAGGTCCAGTTCAGGGACTCCAATTAGCTGAGGTGAAGCCTAGCAGACAGCTAGCAGCTACAGCCACCTGTGTCGCCATCCACCTGTCAGTCAAAGAGGCCACGCCCCTGATAATGCAAACTTTAAGCCTTAATACAATTTAAACAGGTGAGTTATAAAAAGGCTGTGAGCATATTTATTTCTGCTTTGAAGTAAGACAGTTTAACATGTGAGTCAATGGGGACTGACTCACTTCTAAATTATCTTCTTCAGCCCTAGAAGTTGCTCCTTGGTACATCGAGTGCATGAAGTGCAGTGATGCTATCAGACATAAATTTGCTCAGGGTGGCACTGACAAACATGTGTTCACATGTATTCAAATGTTTTCTTTTCAGGAACAGATGTGTGTTTATACCAGCTTTATGAATCTTCTGGCTCATGAATGTAAAGAGAAAAGATCGCAGAGACCTGAGGAACACCACAGTCAGTGTTAACAGTACGTGTTTTTTCCCTTTAACATGCTTTTTGCAGCATGCAGTGTAATTACTGCATTTTCACTTTGAGCTTCACATGCTCATCAAATTAATGTGGTTCAGATAAGCGTTGCTTGGCTGCTTGTGAAGACGATTTGTTGGCACCTGCTGAGGGTGTGTGTGCACGAGGTGTTTCAAGACCATGTTTACAAAGACTTTGATGAGCAAATGTGTGTCTGCCAAGTGTTTGAGGTGTGTGTGAGCTCTGAAAGCTGATGGATCCCAGGGAGGCTATCAGAGCTGACCAGACCCTGAGCAGCAGGCGGTAATCACATGCTTATCATCAGCCGCGGTGGGAGAGGAAACAGACCCAGACAGATTCACACAGCCCTGGTGTGAGCGTGTGTGTGTGTGTGTGTAGGGCGATATACCTGGAAAGTGTTTATGCTACCTGAATAAGGAGTGTGCACTGTGTACTGACAATGTAAGGCTCCTTTCACATTGCACTTTGACTGTTGTATTGTGTTTTCACTGAATAAAATGCAGAATTTTTTCAATCAATAGTCCAAAATGACAAAGCAGAAATGCACTTATTACAATTAAATGCTGAAATCTAAATTACAGAAGTCTTCAGGCCCTGTGATCAGGTGCACCCTGTCTGCTTTAATAATGATTAAGATGAGAGCTTGAATGGAGTCCATCTGAGGTAAAACTGAATGGGACTGGACAAAGTTAGAAAGGCACAAATCTTTGTATACACTGCAAAATTCACACAGTGTCAGGACAAAAACCGGCCATGAAGTCCAGAAAACTCCTCCACAAACACCTCCCACAGCATAAGTGTGGTGAGGAACAGGTCAGGTAGTGGTAGATCAAGGCGTGGGTATCAATTGAAAAACTTTACTGCATAATCCTAAACGAGTAGTTGTATTACCCAAATTTAATCAAGTAATTTTGGTCACTAAATCAAACCGAGTAGTTTTACTGCCTAAACCTAAAAAGATTTCCTGTCCAAACCTAACCAAACAATACAGGAAAAGTAAAGTAAAGTAAATTATAAAGAAAATGCAACCCAAGTGTAAAAATTACCAAAGAGGTTTGGTGTAATGAGTACATGCAACACTGGTGAAAAACAAATTCAAAAACTGGACAACTATCAGCAAGCTGGTGATTTTCAGGTGAGTTAACACGTGAAGTTTTCAGTCATGGGATGCAGGGGTTTCCATGAATGCTTTTTTGACTGGAGCACTGGGACACAGCAGCTGCCTGTTCAGCTGTCCTGGAAGAGAGCAGGAGGAGACTTTGTGCAGCTCGTGTATGTCTTCACAAATCCAACAAATCTTTACACACTGTGAGCTTAAGAACCATTCGATGTGCTCTCCTTCCAGCAGCGACCCGGATATTCAGGATCAACTTAATCCAGAGGTGTAGCTTCACTTTCAGCCTCTGCCTGCACCCACCCACATAATTAACTCCTAACAATTTAGATTTCACCAAACCAGAAGATATGTCCAAGATGCTGTAAAAGCATCTGCAGAAGAACAATAAGAGAACTGCCCTATAATGCACCTCGAGGCTCTGTACGGACTATCTGACCAAGGAGCAGTGAGATGGAGTGCTCCACAGATGACTCTGCCTCCTCAATAACCCAAACTGAGACAGTGTGGAATGAGTTAAAGGAAAAACAGCGGACAAACGTTCAGCATGGGTGGGAACTCCTTTAAAGCACCGTTAGAAAACGGCTCCAGGTGAGAACTTCATAAAGCTGGTTCAAAAAATGATTCATTGTGTTTCTGCATAATTCTATATCTGATTTCATAGTTTGGATTTCTTAGCTTCCGTCTGAATTTTGAGCTTCCTGTACTTTGGAAATGACGTGATCAACCTGTGCCTCTGTGTAGAGACCCCCCCAAACTTTAGTCCCATGCTATGTCCCAAACAAAGACTGTATATAAAACATGTGACATCACACACTAGTTTGTGGCATCCTGTTGTGAAGCCTCAAAGCGAGCATTTTTGCCACCCAAACCTTTAAACACAACTGTGATTGTAACACGAGCCCAGGAAGAACTATTTCCTTTTTTGTGTTTTCAGTGATTAATTTTAATCTTCTGATGCCTTCTTTGTTGAGGCTGATTATCCATTAACAGCTTGACTTCTGCCACCTTTCTGTTGCTGATGAAATATAAGATGAGTTCAGGATCAAAAGTAGGTCAGACAATGGAGAATAACGTGTCATTTTTTTGAATCCATGGCTTTGTTTCATTTGTTCTGTTTCTTTATTAAATCGAAATATTCAGAGGCAATTTTAAAGTAAATTAAAAAATTTTAAAAATGGACTTCACAGCCCATCCACAGTGCAACCAGAGAAGTCGTCCTCTGCTGGCCATCACACACACCAGCTGCACATTAAGCATCACAGACTACAGATTTCACAGAATAAGTGATGGATAGTTCACAAAGAGAGAATGAAACAATTCTTCTTCCAGCTGCTCCCTTTAGGGGTCTCCACAGCGGATCATCTGCCTCCATCTCACCCTATCCCAGCATCCTCCTCTGTCACACCAACCCTCTGCATGTCCTCCTTCACTACATCCATGAACCTTCTCTGTGGTCTTCCTATTTTCCTCCTCCTCAGCAGCTCCATCTTCATCATCCTTTGTCCAATATATTCACTGTTCCTCCTCTGCACATGTCCAAACCATCTCAGCCTGGTCTCTCTAACTTTGTCTCCAAACCGCTCAGCCTGAGCTGTCCCTCTGATGTCCTCATTTCTAATCCTGTCCATTCTGGTCTCTCCCAGTGAAAATCTGAGCATCTTCATCTCTGCCACCTCCAGCTCGGCCTCCTGTCTTTTTGTTAGAGCCACCGTCTCCAAACCATCCATCATAGCAGGTCTCACTACCATCTTGTAAACCTTCCCTTTCACTCTTGCTGCTCCTTCTGTCACACATCACCCCTGACACTCGTCTCCATCCACTCCACCCTCCCTGCACTCTCTTCTTCACCTCTCTTGTGCACTGTCCGTTGCTTTGGATGGTTGACCCCAGGTATTTAAACTCAAGAGACTGGAATGATTAACAGATTTTTATCTTCACTTACATGATTCTGGGTCTTTACCTCACTCTAAAATGTGCTTTGAGATAACTTCTTTAATTTGGTGGTATATAAATAAACTGAAATGAAATGAATGAAAACTGAAATGCACAATTATTACAGTTACAAATGTAATGAGTGTTAGAACAGACCAGAAGAACACAGCTGTCAACATGTGGTGTATCTGTGCAGAGCTTTTTATTAAAGCACTTCACTGTATTTTCATTCCGGCCTGCTGTTAATATGCTGCACTAACAAAACACCGAATGAGTGGAGACACCTTTTAATGCACCAGATGTGTGTGTGTGTGTACTTGTTTAGAGATCTTTGTGAGGACAGAAATTTACCTAAAACTATAGTTGTGAGGACCAAACACTGGTCCTCGTGAATTTGAAGACATGTTTGAGCATTTTTGAGGCTCAAACGTGGTTTTAGGGTTAGGGTTACAATTAGGTTATGGTTAGGTTTAGGGTAAGGGTTAGGCTTTCATTTCTGATGGTTAGGGTAAGGGGCTAGGGAAAGCATTATGTCAGTGGAGTTCCCCACTAAGATGTCAAAACAAGTGTGTGTGTGTGTGTGTGTGCGTGTGTGTAATCAGGTCTTTAGCTTTGAATTAAAGTGAGATTGATTTTATGGAGCAGATGCTTGTGGTAAAGGTAAAATGCATTGTTAAAGCAGCTGATAACAGCACAGGTCAGTTTGTGAGGGGTTTGGATGATTTGTAGTTATGAAAAGAAGACATTCTGTTTATTAAAAAGCACTAAAGTGTGCTGGAAAGTGGATGATAACCCTCATTTGAAAGCATTTCAAACACTGTGAAGCTTCTCTCCTGTGCCCACATCACAGTATAATCACTGCTGTAATGGAGATTTATTTACTTCTGTCTTCAACAAATACATGTTGATACTTTTGAGGATTTTTTTCCACAAAACACAGAACAGAACAGGTGATTTATGAAGCAGCCAGAGTCTGTGTATGTGATTACTGTGTGTACTCACGTGGGGTTCTCTGTAGCTGTGTAGTGCTCCTCCAGTTCGTGGGCTTGTTTGGACCAGGGAACCTTCGCCTCCACTGGCAGGGACTCTGACAGAGAGACAGAAAATCAGACACAACTGCCAATATTCATCAAGCTCCTCAAAGCCAAGAACTGGACCTTACTGGACCAAAGGTGGTAAATATTGTTGCTTAGACATAAAAAGTTCAACTTTCCTAACTTGCAACACTGGAAATTTTTCACGTACTGTGTTGCTGTCTTTGAACACGTTGCCCTGTCGTCCTTTGAATTTAAACCAATTTGAACAGCCCACAATATAACAAAACTTCAATAAATGTGATAATAAAATACTCCCATTTAAAACATAGCTACCAAATGACACTTGGGGTGGAATTAGTATTTATGAAAGAGCTACTAAATAAATACTGAATATGAACATTATTCAGAGTTATTTGCTGTGTGAACCTCTCCCTGTTAGACTGATGCTGCTTAAAAGTGTGTAAAGCAAAAATTTGAAGGAACTACATTTCATGTTATCAAAAGAACAAATTCCATATGCCTACACATATATATTATATACACTCAATGCCCACTTCATTAGTTACTGGCTACCACCTGGTTGGACCCCCATTTGCCTTCAGAGCTTCCTTAACCCTTTCATGCATGGTAGTCACTACAGTGGACAGCTATTTAAAACATTTCACTTGAATTGTTCTTTTCATGCCTAAAGGGTAATCAAAACAGTTATAGAAAAAATCTTGACTGAAGATGTCATAATTCATGCATGAAAGGGTTAATTCTTTGTGGCATAAATTCAACAAGGTGCTGCAAACCTTCCTCAGAGATTTTGGTCCATATTGACATGACAGCATCACACAGTTGCTGCAGATTTGTCAGCTGCACATCCATGATGTGAATCTCCCGTTCCTCCACATCCCAAAGGTGTTCTGTTGGACTGAGATCTGCTGACTGTGGAGGCCATCTGAGTGCAGTGAACTCACTGTCATGTTCAAGAAACCAGTTTGAGATGATCTGAGCTTTGTGACATGGTGTGTTATCCTGCTGGAAGCACCCATCAGAAGATGGCACACTGTGGTCATAAAGGGATGGACGTGACAGGAGCAGCACCCGGTGTGGTCTTCTGCTGCTGTAGGTTGGATGTGTTGGATGTGTTGTGCATTCAGAGATGCTCTTCAGCAGATGTTGGTTGTAACAAGTGATTACTGTTAAGTTACTCTTGCCTTCCTATTGACTCGAAGGAGTCTGGCCAAAGTCTCCTGACCTCTGCCATCACAAGGTTTTTTCTCCCAGAGAGCTGCCCCTCACTGGATATTTTCTCTGTAAACCCTACAAATGGTTGTGTGGGAAAGTCCCAGCAGATCAGCAGTTTCTGAAACACTCCGACCAGCCCCTCTGGCACCAACAACCATGCCACGTTCAGAGTCCAAAAAGCACCTTTCTTCCCCGTTCTGATGCTTGGCTTGAAATTCAGCAGGTCATCTTGACCATATCTACATGGCTAAATGGACTGAGATGCTGCCATGTGATAACTCATTAGATAACGAGCAGCTGAATTGGGGTACCTAATAAAGTGGCTGGTGAGAGTATATGTAGATGCATTACATATAGTTACATATTTATATATTTTTAGCCTTAATTATATTTTCAGGAGGCTAAAAAGGATTCCACACAGGAAGAGACCAGCAGCGATGTGGTGACCAGAGGCCGCCATTCAGTGACTTATAGCAATGACCGGAAACAAAAACCTTAGCAACAGGAAGTGGGTGCATACAGAGTTAAACTTTGAGGTGACTGAGTGAAACAACTAAAAATGGCAGCAAAACATACAGCTGTTTGACATATAAGAGGGTAGAAAATACAGCAGATGGTTCCTACACCACGGTGCAGATATTCCAAAGAATTAATTTATTAAATTGGAGTCAAAGTGTGCAGAGTTTTGGAATTTTTTCAACATAGTGACACTTTTTTTGTTCTAGCACCGTGACAAATCCCGTGACCTGACTTCTACTGAAAAATGACACTAAACCCAGTGCGAGTGGGGAGTGAGACCACCCTCCAAATGGATGTTAATTAACCAAGGAACACTTTTGTTCACATTTTTCTTGTCTTTCACAAATTTCACAAAACATCTTTAAACTTTTGCAAAAAACCCTCCTGTGGTCTCCTTAAAAACAAAAAAACAAACAAAAAACTTTTGTATTAATCCCACTTCAGCCCAAATCCATCTTAATTATTTTTTTAGTCCATTGTACAAGAAGTGTGTCTCCATTAAATAAAATTATATTTACAGAATTAATAATACTTAACGTCTAGACTAGGATCTGTGTGTGACAAAAGAAGCTCTTAACTGGCATGTGGAAACACACACACACACACACACACACATGTTAAACTAGCTTTTAAAGAATCCAGCAGTTTAACAAGGAGGGAAGTTTATTTGTGGTGGAATACGGATCATAAATTAAGGCCACATGATGGAAGCTGATGCAAAGAGGCCTGTTGTTATTAGGGGTAGGTTAGGCATTAAAGACAATACACACACACAAAACGTTAACAGGCTCAGCATGACTGCCAAAACGCCCTGAGTCACACACAGCAAAAGCCAAAGAAATAAAATATTAACACATCTCATAATATTTAAGCACATAAATCTCGTCTTTTATTCTTGGAAGAATGTCTGTAAAAAAACATTAAAAGGTTTAAAAGTGTCTCAGCTGTGGTCTTAGCTTCCTTAACACACACACACAGACAGCTCGCTGTCTGTCATCGGTACCTTACCTCTGGGCTTGTGGCAGGCGACGGGGACCAGGCAGTCCTCCTTCACGTGAGGTTTCAGTGATGGTTCACAGCCGCCGATGTGCTGCCCACGATGGTCGATGCACAGAACCACTCTGTAACGCAGCCCTCGGCCACACGTCACCGTGCACTGTGATGGGACGGCAACGCACACATTACCTCACATATTAATTAACCAAATCAAGTGTTTAGGGCTGCATCTAACTGGTATTTTCAAAAGTTTGTTGTCAGTGAATCCAGAAGTAACAAATGCTTTGGGTCTTAACTGTTTAATCAAAGCTGTTTCTACTTGTGAAGGTAGGCTTATCCAGAGCACATTCAGAGTCTCTTTAAACTTATTTAGCTTTTCATTCTCTGTCATAAGAATAATGTTACAGTGTTTGCTGTTAAAATTAAACTTGGCCAAAAGTTTCAAATAATAAGGTAAACATACAGTATTGTGCAAAAGTCTTGAGCCACCCCTCATTTCTTTATATTTTGCAGGAAAATATGAAATAGGTGCAGCGATTTATTGAAACATGTGCAAACATACATGGAAATACAGTATAGAAAAAAAAAAGAGTCTGTATAATTCTAAGGAGCTTGAAAGTCAATATTTGGTGTGACCACCTTTATTCTCCAACACAGCCTGAACTCTGAGGCAGCTTTCTTGTAATTTCTTTAGGCAGTCTTCAGGAATAGTTCTCCAGGCTTCTTGAAGGACATTCAAAGCTCTTCTTTGGATGTTTGCTGCCTTTTGTTCCGTTCTCTGTCAGATGATTCCACACTGCTTCAATAATGTTGAGGTCCACGTATGCTTTTACTGCATTGGCAGTGTGTTTGGGATCATTGTCATGCTGAAAATGAAGCCATTGCCAATCAGATGCTTTCCAGATGGTACTGCATGGTGGATCAAAACCTAATAATTATGCCATCAGTTTTGACAAGATCCCGAACACCACTGGCTGAAAGCAGCCCCAGACCATGACAGAGCCTCCACCGTGTTTTACAGATGGCTGCAGACACTCACTACAGCCATCTGTAGTGAGTGTCTGCAGCCATCTCTCCTGACCTCCTCTGTACATATAAATGACAATTTGAACCACAAATTGGATTCACCACTCCATACAACCTGTTGCCTCTGATTTTCAGTGCAGTTCTTGTGTAATTTGGCACACCACAGCCTTTTCTCCCTGTTTCCCTTCATTAATAATGATTGATGAGGCTTCAGTGAACAGTATATGGATCAACTGAAAGGACAGATGCATCTCTCAGGTCCTGTGTCAGGTCTTTGCTGGATTTGTTTTTTTACTATTTCTTAAGGACATGACTTTCAGATACAAGCACAGGTACTCTTTGGCAGGATTCCAGAAGATGACCAATCAGAAGAAAGTGGGCTTTTAGAGAAACAGGAGCTAAAATGACTTGTTTCGGGCAGAGGAAGGGGCTTAAAGGCCCAGTATAAGAGAAATATGTTGAGTCTTTTTAACTGTGAATTATGCTGCAGTAGTGGAGTCTCAGAATAACAATATAGAACTGGAAATGAGCAGAATATGAGTTTGTCTCAATTCAGCCTGCAATGCCCAAAGTGGAAAACAAAACAAACACCAAAACAAATCTATAACAGGAAGCATTATGTTAATGAATCTCCAGGGAATGACTATAATGAGTCTCTACATCTGTTTAACTCGATTCCTACATAGGACCCATGACTTATATAAGTGTCTGCCTCAATTTATTTATCGTGCATTTCATCAGTGACCTGTGCAGTGGACCCTACCAGGCAATGAGCAAGATGTAGGCAAATTTAAAAGTATACACACCATTTACAAAATAAAATAGAAACTGATGGGAAAAAAATAACCAGGAAACAGTTCAGAGAGTTTCTTGTGTGTAGCTCTTAGCTTCTGAAAACACTGACCTGAGACCACTCCATGGCCACCCACTGGGGACAGGCGAAGGCGTTGCAGATCTGTCGGGTTACAGGCCGTGGGGAGTGGGTGCACTTCCACTCATCCACCTGGTAGAACTGTCCGTGGGCGTCCTCCTCCACACACAGCACGCTGCGATCCTGCCAGCCCCCATTTTCACCACAGGACACCGAGCACTGGGTCCAGGGTCCCTGCTCCCAGCTGCCCACACACACACACACAGGGACACAAAACTGCTAAATCAGTTTTATGTAATCAGATTTACATATTCTATTATTGTGGGAAGTTCATGTCATCTTGGAGAGGCTTTTAGATTGGGAGGGAGAGTTGAGGAGGGGGCAGAGTGAGGTAAACTTCCTGCATGACATCTTCTGAAAGCACCTGGAAGTCTGGAAGAAGCGATTTGGCTGCTCACCAATGAGGTCAGCAGTGGCTTTGACAGGCAGCTCCTGGAGGCAATTAAAGTACTTTAAAACCCTTAATACCCAAATGGCACAATTTGTGTCAAAAACACACAACTTCAAATCATACCTCAGTGAAAAAAAAAAAAAAAAAAAAAAAACAAAAAAATTTTTTTTTTTTTCCATTTTAAAAAAA
>VUQI01010477.1:4038-16067 GCA_015106735.1 Paratilapia polleni
TTTTTTTCTCCCAATATTTTTTTTTTTTTTTTTTTTAGATGGTTTTCTCCACTATCAGTCAGGGCCTTTGATGTGAACTAATATAGTAAATTTGAGCTGTATTCATTACTCTTTGTGCAGCTGGAGTAATGATGTTCACACCACTGTGCCTCGGCACGCCGTCGGAGAACCACTGCCATAGTGAGATATTGAAACGAGAGCTGGAAATGAGA
Organism: Paratilapia polleni; assembly: GCA_015106735.1. NCBI lineage: Eukaryota > Metazoa > Chordata > Actinopteri > Cichliformes > Cichlidae > Paratilapia > Paratilapia polleni. The sequence goes on from VUQI01010477.1 coordinate 4,251, forward strand.
ACTGCTCATCCAAACAGCATGACTGAACAACATAATTTCTCACGGGAAACTAAAGATATTGAATAAAACAGTTAAATAACATGTTCGGCTATCTTTGTGAGAACCAGTTTGAGTTTTAGACTGGGTGTCAAATGTATACGAAGGCCAGAACTGGCCCACTAAATAGTCCAATAGTCCAACCACTACATGGTTTTTCAGAGTTTTACAAATGCAATGAAGTCAGTAACTATATGTAATCACTACTGAATTAATGTGGAAAAACTGGTATATTTTGTTAAAATTGCACTTATTTTTCTTAAGGCACACCAGACTGTCTATCGTCTGCTTTCTAAATGAACCACTCATTAAATTAGAAAAACAATTTAACAAGAAAAAAATACTTTTATTTTGGCAAATTCTTAAGAGAGTGGGGTAAAGGGTGTTTTGGCGCTGGCTCTGGTGAATGTCTTGTTTACATCTAAAGAAAGGGAAACCTCTGGAAGGGTGCTTTTTGTAAATATAAGTTACTGTGGTTTTACTTGTCCAGCCCACCTGGGATCAAATCGGCCTGTATGTGGGTCATGAACTAAAATGAGTTTGACACACCTGCCATAATACTGATGAAATTTTGTAAAAGTTAGAATTTTTTTGGTGGGCTGTCATTTTTTCCCCACACCCCTTGAGGGTTAAGAGGTTAGGATAAGGGTTTGGGATAAGAAGCTTAGGAATTCATTAATGCCATTGAATGTCCTCACAAAGACAGCCAAACAAACATGCCTATGATTGTATATACAGTATGACCCCTCCTACACACGGAGTAGAGCAGACAGGAGTCCCTCTAAGAGAAACAACTTTTAGCCAAAATATGAGAACTGCTCAGCCAAACTACCTCAAATTCAGCCCTGTACTTACTCGCATCACTGGCAACAAAACTGCTAAGTTTGTAGTGGATTGGATGAACTGTTGTCAAGTTGTGTGAAGAAAAGACCGGCATACGGACAGACTGATCACTTAAATTATTAGTAATATATTGAGAAGCTAAAGACATGATCTTAACTCTCAGGAACAAAGCAAAAATAAACTTTCTTTTTTTTCCCATCAATTTCAGACACTATCACACTGAATAATCAAAACAATGTTTTAAGAGGTTTTTTGAGACTTTTCTTTTATTATATCTGGTTAATTATCTGTCACTGGGGCCCTGAAACCAGTCACTTTAGAGGCCTTCTATTTTCCCACAAATTAGATTATGCAGCATTTTGCCTGGGTTAAACCATTTCTGACATCTGGGATGTGTATTTCCTTACCCAAAATTGCACTACAAAAGGATCACAGTTTGGTCTCTATGGGCCTTCTCATACGCACTCAAAAACCCAGCTCTTGATTAGCAAGGAGCAGTTCTCATGGGAAAATATGTTTCCAAATGTGTCTATCAGGAAGTCTGCATTAAGAGTTCCCTTCTCCCATACACTCAGTGACACGAGTCCCTAGACTTGTAGGAATCAATTTCATACTCATGTATTCAATAACCTCATAAATTAGGAAGAGAAAAGGTAAGGATTCTGTCCTTTTCCTCTTTGTTGCAACATGTTTTCTTCTTTTTCACCCCCTGGTCCAGAATCCTGCATAGTCAGGATATGAGATATTAATGATATTAATTTAAGACCCCTCTCCTCTTTTACAACACCTACACTCAGCCCAGGTCCTTATAACAGCCCAATTAAGCCATTGGTCGGTAACTAGTGAGTCTTACCACATGGGTGTTTGTGTTGGCGCCTGATCTGCACTGAGGGGAGAACTGATCCCAGCACAGCCTGACCAAGACAAACACATCCCTCACATGTCTATTATCCTTATTAGATTTAAGGGATTCAGGGAGATGTGTACGAGGGTGCGGAGTAGGTACTATCAAATCTTATACTGTCTAATTTGAATCAACAATGCAAGTGAGACCTTTTTCTATCATGTTTCACCCCTAAAAGGAGAGAAAATAAACAGAGGAATGTGCAGTGATGAGACTTGAGAAAATATTATCCCACGCCTCACCTTTGTTAGTCTGACTTAAATATGCAGGTTTTCTTTGTCTCAGGAGACTTACATTTGTGTTTTCCTGTCCAGTGACCTTCACAGGAATAAGTATTTAACCGAGATGGATGACAGAGCTTTTGCGGGAACCATCAGCGGCCCCATTCTTCTGTAAGTACCTGAAAATCTGAGCCACTCTTATCAGCTGCATGTACTTATACGCATTAAAAAGCTTTTAATTAACATATATTCATGTGATCATTTTTTATTACCACATATAAATAACGTAGACTGTATATAAAAGATGGATGTAGCCACCGTGACATCACCCATTTGTTTTGCGTCAGCGTTCATGCTTTAGCCGCTGGCATGTTGGGGTTTTTTGGAGCCACCTCATAATTAGTGGTAAATAACAGAAAACACCCCCCCACCCCCCAAATTTCACTCACCAGAATTGCATTAAAAACTTCTAGGACAGACTGTACCTCAGAGGAAGCCATATTATTTGTCAGATAATTCTTCCAAAAATGATCCAAACAAAATCAAGAAGTCCAGTTCAGTGGCTCAAATTAGCAAAGAGCAATCGGCTACAGAAACCCTATTAATCAAAGCCGCCACACCTCTACTTTTAAGCCTTCATGGCCCCTCCAAGTGGAAGAGCTCTAAAAAATCCTCCCCCACCCCCTGCAGCTGTTATTAAATTAGCTATAGAGGTTAAGTCATTTGTCTGTATGGACAAGTATGGCTTGTTTGGAAGGGTTGCCAGCAGAAAGCCTCTTCTCTCTAAAAAGAACATGGCAGCACAGCTTAGGTTTGAAAAGTTGCATTTGAACAAAGTCCTTTGGACAGACGAGACAAAAGTGGAGATGTTTGACCATAATGCACAGAGTCGTGTTTGGTGAAAACCAAACACAGCGTATCAGCACAAACACCTCATACCAACTGTCAAACACGGTGGTGGAGGGGTGATGATTTGGGCTTGTTTTGCAGTCACATGACTTGGGCACCTTGCAGTCACTGAGTCGACCATGAACTCCTCTGAATACCAAAGTATTCTAGAGTCAAAAAAAAAAAGAAAAGAAGAAAAAGAAAAGAATCAGGGTGTTATAATGGCCCAGTCCAGACCTCAACCCAACTGAAATGCTGTGGGAGGACCCTAAGAGAGTTGTGCATAAACAAATGCCCACAAACCTCAGTGAACTGAACTAACATTTTAAAAAAGAGTGGGCCAAGATTTTTCCGCAACGATTTGAGAGACTGATAAAATCACACAGAAAACAATCATGTTGAATTATCGCTGCTGAAGGTGGTTTTACCAGCTACTGTATCATGGGGTGTACTTAGTTGTTCACACATTTCTTCTGCATTCTGGCTTAGTTTTTGTTAAATAAATAACAACACAGTGTATTATGTATTGTTCATCAGAGGTTGCATTTAAATCATTTTAGAACCTGCTAAGGACCAGATGATTTTTTTAAATATTTCCTGATATGTAAAATTTTAGAACTGAAAGAGGGTGTGCTTTCTTGGTTTACATGGCTGTAGCTTTTAAAACATGGAAAGGCACATTTTAAACATAGTAGAAAGTTTTGAAAATATACCTACAGCAAACCGTTTTGAGAGATAAATTGAGTAATAGGCCTATTTTGGAAGTTATTCACAGTCTGTCCAGTTAGACTTCAGCAATGTGCTCATTCATACTGTGCAGACTAGATGAGACATGTCTGTGAAACAGGACAGAGTAAAAATCATTCCTCCACAGCTGTGTCTTTGACCAGGAAACCTGACACGCATTGTGTGCAAGCATGTGAAGGAGAAACTTCCGACGTTTCCCTGATACTGTTTTCTTTATTGCTGTGACCTCATATATGAGGACACTTGATGCAAACACTTTTTACCACAGCTATCTGGTTGCTGTTTTGGCTCTGATCTAGCTCCTAAGTGTGTGGTTAGGTAAATTGGATTTATGTGCAGGTATGCTTCCTCTTTTCTCACTGAGGAACATGTCCTGAGTGAGGTCACCTCCATGAGGTCATGAGCTAAACATCTGGAAATGACAAAATCAGACCGACACTCTCAGGGTCTGCGCTGATCTTTTATTTATTTATTTTTTTTCTTAAAATGGCCTTTCACAACGAGCCCCGTGAGAGGAAAAGGGAGCAGAGGACAGAGGAGTGTGGAGAACAAATGGGACTAAAAAAAGAACAAATGAGGGCTTACAAAATATTTTATTTAATCAAATTAATCAATGACTTGGAGGAATAATGGGTTAGGAAACTAAAGCAAAAGAGAACTTGGACTCTGCTTGGCCTGTGGAAGGGGGGGCGTGTGCGGTGCTGTATGTTGGAATGTCCTGATAACGGGATCACGCGGGATGTTGGTGAGATTGTCAATCCCCTGCATGTCTTTGTCCTGAGGAGGTTGAGCTGGCTCTGGCATGACAGCCGAGTGCAAGAAATACCGCATGTAATTGCTTAAAGATGATGGACTAAGGAGTTGACTCTAGGAAACAGATGGAGGGTGTTGTTTAATCCATCCGTGAGCTCTCTGGTCTCATCATGTCTAGCTTTTTTGGTTTGCTAAAAGTATGTTTTTTTTCCAAAGTCTGGGCTTGAAAGTGACTGTGTGTCATTCTTTCACTTAGTGAGATCAAAGTGTTGCGCTTGGTATTATTTTAGCATGCTTATGGGATGCTGGTATTTTAAAAAGCTGCACGTTATCAGCCGTATCAAGGACGTAGCCTGATTTGTAACCTCAGCGCTCTGCATGTTATTTGGTGATTCCATTTTCAAAGTGTTACCCAAGACCAGACTGCATCTCCTAAAGTAATCTCGTAGCCCCACAGATGTGTTGCATATTTGTAGGGCAAAACAATATTTAAATCCCATATTTCCACAGACTATGGACCCAATGTAAATTCCAGCAAAGAAAAGCAGCAGCAGAGTGGAGCAGTGCTGTGAAAATGATGGATCTGAGCATTGATTTCTGCTCTTGTGGGCAAACTTTTTTTTAAACTCTAGGTAGAAAGCAGATATCTGAAAGATCAAAGATACCTTTGAAAACACAGCCCACTACTGGGCAACAAAATTTGTTTGTTCTTTTCCCCAAAGGTTTCTGTATCATTTATGCTGTGTGACTGACTTGCGGAGTAATATATGAAGAGTGCAGGCAGGACTGTTTGGGCCCATGCATCCCCAACACTCTCCCATCACTACCAATCTCCAAGTAATCGGGCCAAAAATAAAAATCTATTGTGAGGCAGCATCAGTGCACACTGGCTCATGGCACATCTGATCCCCTTCTATACATCCAACTGGTAAATCTCCTCTGTGAGCCTTTTGCAACCCACCTCCACCCAAGCTCCTCCTTTTCATGCCGTGTCTGACATATTCAATGTCAGATCTTTTGTCTTTCTGCTGATTTCTCCACCTTGTGCATGTGGAAGGGTGGGGAGGTCTCAGAACACACCAGGTTTGACTTATGACCCTGGCTGAAATGGATTTACTTGAGCTCTTTCTTTTCCCACCTGTCTTCCAGAGACGTGTCCCTGACAGGGATCAACTCCCTACCAACCACAGGCATGGATTCTGTCCGAGAGTTGAAGGCACGCGATGCCTGGGCTCTCAAGAAACTGCCGCCCATCAAGACCTTTAAGCACCTCACCGTCGCCAACCTCACGTACCCCAGCCACTGCTGTGGCTTCAAAAACCTGAAAAAGAAACGAGGGTGCGTTCCGTCAGTTCTTGATTTTGTAGTTGGTGATCGTACCAATGAGAGTCCGAAAAAAATCTGTTAAGTGTGCAATGGAGTGTAAAAGGCAGCGTAAAAAAATATAGCCCTTGAAATTTGTGTAGTTGGATGATCCACCACAGCGAGCGGGAGCAGCTGCACTTCCATGATGTAGATGTTGGCAGGGATTGAATCAACTCTCCTGACGTGTTTACCTATAACTCATTACAGAGCTTCCATAATTAGTGTCACTCACTGCTGTTATTGTAGGAATAAGGTCGAGCCAGACTAGTAATGGCTCTCATAACAGGAATCCCTTTTCCTTCAACTGGATATATAAATGACTGCATCATTATTTTATGGGTTCAATGTTCTGTGTATTCGTCTGCGTGTGTTTTTCAGCTTTTTGGAGTACATCCTCTGCAACCTAACTGCTTTGTACGACCAGCATCACAAGCGCTCTGTGGGGCCCCTTCGCATGCCTTCCCTCCAGGGGGACAGTGTTGTGGAAACACTCCCAGACCAGGAGTTGAATGACGGAGGTCACAGAGAGTCCCAGCAAGACTGGAGGAGAGGTGACTTCCACAGCAGCCTCCAATACCACGCCTATTTTGGAGGCCACCCAGATGAGGATGTGGGTTTTGGAGAGACTCTAAAGAACCCCCAGGAGGACACCAGCCAAGAGTTTGACAGTCGTTACGATTATGTAGTGTGTGAGGAGGGAGAGGAGGTGGCGTGTGCGCCGGTGCCCGATGAGTTCAATCCTTGTGAGGACATAATGGGCTTTGGCTTCCTGCGTGTGTCTGTGTGGTTTGTGAGTTTGCTGGCTGTTCTGGGAAACATGGTGGTGCTCCTGGTGCTGCTCACCAGCCACTACAAGCTCTCAGTCTCCCGATTCCTCATGTGCCACCTGGCCTTTGCAGATCTGTGCATGGGGATTTATCTGCTGCTCATTGCCTCTGTAGACCTCCACACGCGAGCTGAATACTTCAACCACGCCATAGACTGGCAGACGGGACCTGGTTGTGGACTTGCAGGTTTTTTCACAGTCTTCGCCAGCGAGCTGTCCGTCTACACCTTGACGGTGATCACTCTCGAGAGGTGGTACGCTATCACCTTTGCCATGCGGCTGGATCGCAAGCTGCGCCTGCACCACGCAGCGGCCGTCATGCTAGTTGGCTGGATCTTCTGCATCGTCCTGGCCCTGCTCCCGCTGGTTGGCGTGAGCAGTTACCAGAAGGTCAGCATCTGCCTCCCCATGGACACCCAGTCCACAGTGGCTCAAGTCTACATCATGTCAGTGCTGCTGCTCAACATCTTAGCATTTTTTGTCATCTGCGCTTGCTACTTCAAGATCTACTGCACAGTACACAACCCTCACTACCGCTCTGGATCCAAGGATACCAACATTGCCAAGCGAATGGCCGTCCTTATCTTCACCGACTTCTTGTGCATGGCACCAATTTCCTTCTACGCCATATCAGCCATGCTGGACCGGCCCCTCATCACTGTGTCCAACTCCAAGATTTTACTGGTGCTTTTCTACCCCCTCAATTCCTGTGCCAACCCGTTCCTCTATGCCATCTTCACTAAGGCCTTCAGGGGAGACATATTCATCCTTCTCAGTAAGGTGGGCCTTTGTCAGCAGCGAGCACAGCTGTTCAGAGGCCAGACGGTCTCCTCAAAGGGCAGCAGTGGGACATCTCAGGGAAAGAGAGACAAGGATAAAGGTAAGAAAGGCCAGGAAGAAGTGCCGATCCACCTGAAAAAGTGCTCTGGACATACCTACCACCAAGCAATCAGCCAACAGACAAATCCCGAAGAGAGCCAGAGGTTGGACACATGAGGCCAGCTCAAGGTAGTAAAGTAAGACAGGCTCAGGTGAGAGAGGAGAGGCCTCGAAGTGTTTGCGAACAGATGTGTTTGGATATTTAACAGAAAGCTCCAGTATTCTGTATCTGCTTCAGTTTTCAGGCCGAGTTCAGCTGTTTTCACAATTTCGCCTGTGATGACTTTATGGTTCCAGTTGTTGGGGAATATCAAGTGTCACTGAAATATGAGCTTGACTTCATCTCACTTAAAGTCCTTTGTACTGTGATGGACTGGCTAGAGCAGAAAAGAGATCATTTTAAGGAAAAAACAGGAAGGATTAACATTCATTTATATGTTTTCAGTGTCTTAATTACAGATTGAGGCTGTTACAAAATGTGTGTACGCAGTCTGGCATTGAGAGACAGGGAAACAGTATACATTATCTTAAGCACTTCAGCTACATGTGGCACGAAGAACGTTCTGAGGAACACTGTTTATATGTGATTATCGTGTTCAAGGACAGCCTGCTGGCTCAGTGCCGTTCAACAGTGGAAACCATGCCCAGTTTGTGAAAACAGAAAACACTTCCCCCTCCCCCCATTTTATTAATACCTTTGTATATACTGTAAATATATGGAAATGTTTGGGGATTTATAAAGAAAAACACATTGTCTATCAATGTTTTTTCTGCATTTCCTGTGTCAGTACGTGTGGTAATTGCAGTACTTTACTGTGATGTTGGAGAGCCGGCATGAGTGTTTTTACCTTGCAAAAAAAAAAAGTGCATTTATTTGCATATACCTGCACCAAATTGATGTAATTAGATTCATAAAATATCTGTCTACTTTTGCTATGTATGCGTTTCACTTTTCTTTACCATTACCAAATATGGTTGCACACTCATCTAGAAAAGCCCCTTCTCGTGTCCTGGAACCATGTGATCCAAACACAAGACATGTTTTGATTATTGGCTATTTCTACAAATCACACCCTGGTATGTTACTAATACATACTGTTAAAGCTGTGTGTCTCCTTTGGAATGTCATGGTTGTTTTTCCTACTATGTTGGTGGTATTTTTCCATCCCAGTGTGGAAACCAGTGACTTATACAATCAGCGGACAGCTTTGGCTCCTCTGAGAGCTTAAAGCTAATATACCTGAGACACGTGTACTTGTGCAATATTGAGCTATTATCCATTAAAGGAAACCCTCTGCTAATGGCAGCTTAACATCTGGTTAGCATTTCATCGGCTGGGTGACTTTTTTTTTTTTGTTTCAAGCAAATTTACAGATGAACAGGGGGAGTACGGATTAGTTCAAACCTTTTTAAATTTTTGCTTCCGTATTTGTCCTAAAGATACTCGATCAGATTGCTGCAGTTTGTGTCAGTGTGGAAAATATAGTGCAACATTCCCAACTCTATATCATTCTAAACTTCACAAAGTAGAGGGGTTTCCAGTTTTAGAGTTGGAAAAATTAAGAGTGGCATCTGCTCACTGTGTTCCAGACCCCGCTCACGTGGTAAATTCCAAACGGACAGGACATCATTTTCAGTTGAATGTTTTCCACGGCTTCAGTTCCATCTCTTCCAATCACCCATTAACAGCAAGCCGGTGTGGACCCTTCAAATGCAAAGCACTCTGAGCTGGGGCATGATGGACCTGGCTGCCTTCATGAGAGGCCTCCTCCCTTCCACACTGCCAGCTAGTGTTAACTCAGTGTTCAGGAGTACGTGCACGACAAGACTGATAAAAATCAAGGTCTCTGCACATTTGCGTGGGTGTCTGGGTGAACACAGAGTGACTGGTGGTAGTACCACATGCCTGCAGAATTGAGTGTTTTCTCAAATTATCATATGGAATTTTACAAAGACTTGTGGGTATGGTCGTGGCCCAATTAATAGACAGAGCTAAACAAACTGAATGAGACTGTGAACTGGATTTATTTTGACATTCTTCTTCTAGCTGGTTCTCAGGCCTGCCTGATCATTCCTCTCCCAGTATTGCAAATAAACTCATCTCCAAGCCGTTCCTCAAATAAGCAGGCCCGTCCCCGACGATGCACCTCGCTAACACCAGATTAGGTTGCTAAACTCAAATACAATGGGAAAAGAGTCATGAACAGAGAGGCTGAGGAGGTCAAAGCCTTCAAGTATGCGTCCAATTCTTTGTTCTGGTAACATAAAATGCCTGCATTTATGGCGTCATTCCTCGTGTTATTCCACGGCCCAGTCAACATGGACGGCCCTCTTGAAGAGTCAAGTTCCTTTGTGTTGCAGAAAGCTCTTGAATGATAACCAGAGCGAACCACAGAGTTTCAGTCAGTGAAAACATTCATTCCTCTGTTGTTCTGCAGGTGGTTTCACTCATCAAACAAAATCCCAGGAAATGAGTTTCATATTTATGATCTACAACCTTTACAGTTACATTAGTTAGACCAGAAAAAAATGACTCAAAGCCATTGACAAAAAATAAAATTCCAACACTTTATATTAAGGTTCTTGTGATAAGTCTTAATTAAGAGGTAATAAGGCACTTATAAGTGCTTATAACACAATAATTCATATTTTGTGTTCATAAAACTTAATAAAGTGTTTATAACAGCATCATCAACACATTTATTATGAAATTCATTCATTACAAATGCTAATACTGTGTTTCATATGTTTTTTTTTATAGCCATGTTACTGATATTTTTAATGTTTGTTAAACCTTTGCTAATCTTTTTGTGTTGCTTTTTTTGGATTAACACATACTTCATTAAGCACATTTTTGTTTTGTATTTTTTAGGAGCTAACTAAGCCTACTGACAATTTATTTTTTTTTTTGCAGTTACAATGTCTAAAGGGAGAACAATGCCTTATAAGGGTAATAATTACATTCTTATGCACTTAACATTTTTGCAGGTCTCTCATCTGGAATGATAACTACATGTCAAGCTTGGTAACATGTGAATTTAAAAAAATTACATATGAAATTGGGCCAGGGCTATCCGGGGCCAGCGCACTCCATGCAGTCATCTTCAACATGTGTAGTTTCACAAATTTCTGTGAAATGTTTTCTGTGATGGTTTTTTTTTTATTGTACGGTTATATCTGATAATTAACCCAATTAGCATGGAGGGGTGTATGGATGGGAACAGGTCAGAAATCCACAGAGGGATCTATTTTACTTTCTAATTGAATGTAAACTGTAAAACAAAATGTGCTTTTACTAATTGATATTAGACAAGACATACTGTAGACTAGCCTGAGATAATCTGGCTAACTGGTAGATTAAGTTAGCTGGCAATCTCAAATTTAAATTAAACTCGAGCTAGCTAATGCAATAATAGAGAGAGAACTGATTTATGCATTTTTAAAAAAATATTTTGTCAACCCTGACATGAGCTTCCTTTAAATTTGGTCGCTTCAAAAAACTGTTATGTGCTTACTTAACAGAATGCATAATAATGTATTTGTTAACTAACAAAAAAAAAACAAAACAAAACGACATAATGACTTACTTAACTAATCTTAATAAATGTGTTTAATCTTCTTATAAGAAACTCAAAGCTTTTTTAAAAGAATTCATAAACTGTCACATGTTAATAAGTACATATCAGGCCTTATTACCTATTAACTAATACTTTACAAAAGCATTTACAAAAGTTTAAGGGTATGGTGGTTGCATCCTTGTAAAGAGATGTTTTTGTTTCAGCTTAATTTTTTCAGGAGTTCTTGAGGAAAGCAGAGAAGTTCTGAGGCCTTAAGCAGCTGAGGTGAACTAAGAATGCAGATTAGCAGACTTTGCAACACAGTGTTTGCAGATTTAGCCGAAGATGATTCATCACAGGCAGATTTCTGCCCCATATTGACGCAAATCACATGACTTTTTACTTGAGTCAGACACAAGTTTATAGACATTTTTTTTTTAACAGTGTAAGAAATCAATACTGCTCAAATACGGGGATAAAAGCACACACAGAGCGAATCTTATTATAATACTTCCTCACTTGCACATACAAAAAAAAAACCAAAACAAATCTGGCAATTCTGATTTCTGAAAGGTGTTGAAAGAGGTATCAGACACTAAAAAAAGACTTGCAGCTTAACTTTAATACAGCTTGTGACTTCTTATGAACTTTGTTCCCTACAATTTGAAATTACTTTTCAGCGATTATGTCATGTAAGAATGAATGACTCAACTCACTAAGAATTTCACAGCTAAAATCCTGTGATTTTAGCTGTGATAAAGAACAGCACAGGTAAGCCCCAAGGAATCCAGCAGTTAT
>VUQI01010478.1:3772-27593 GCA_015106735.1 Paratilapia polleni
TTTGTAAACTGCTATAGTTTAAAAAAAAAAAAACTTTACTGACAAGAGATTAAATATCAAGTACAACTGAATGACAAGAAAAGTCACCAAAATTACCAAGAATATTTTTTTTTCTAAATTTAAAATTAGAAATTAGAAAAATATTATTTATATTGAATGATGATGGCTTTATTAGGACATCCACCTTGAAATAAAAATGAGACCTTGGGCCAAGGATGGCAGAGAAAAGGGGGACAGATTGTGGTAGGGGTGGGTGGATGGGGGTCGAAGCATGCTTCCGAAGAAGAGAGACTGAAACAGATGAGGAGAGACTTACATGAGTAGAATAACAAACAGCCCACAGGGAGAAAAGATGTAGAATGTGAAGGGCGCACTGAATTAGTGTTAAGATAAAGACATCAGGGACCTGTTTTGAAACCCTGAAACTGTTTTCTCTTTGTCAGTGCAAGAGAATAGAGTGAGGAGGCTCATACAATATATAAGTAAAAACAGCACATTATCTGTCAGGCTATCTGTGACAGCTGATGAGTAGGCTGGTTGTTGTTAGCATTTGCTAAACCCCACTAAACTACAATTTAGAATTGCAAAAGCTAATGAAAAATTAGCTGCTCTGCCTTAACATTCTGACAATGTCGTTTGATCACAGCATCTTCATGTGACTTTAACAGCCCATGCATCATTTTGACAGTTTTTTCAGACCTGTGATAGCAGCTCAGAAATCAGGGAGCCAAGTCATCAGATGTTGACATTTAAGGAGGGTTTTTTGGTCCTATCCAATCAGTGATGCAGAAGCCATGACCCAAGAATGCAAATGAATATGTTGAGCCAGTGACACAGCTCTGACATTCAATCCTCTCAGGACAATTTCATGAAGGCCAGGGAAAAAAAATCACATATTACAGGGATTTGTCCACAGTTGTGAATAAGAAAAAGATGAAAATATTTTACTTTATTTTTAATTTAATGGTGTAGAACAAAACTGAAGGCATGAATATTACAAAGTAACATATATGAAATTATGTAACAGGAAAAAAAGAGTTAACAAAGGAAATTATGTTTCATATTTTAAATTTCTCAAAGTAACCCCTGTTTATCTTGATGACAGCTTTGCGCAGTATTTGCCTTATCCTAGCTCCATGAAGTTGTCACCCAGGATGGTTTTCAGTGAACATCTGAGCCTTGTGCAAAGTTAACTGGTGGTTTTTTCCTTCTTATTATGTTTGAGACCATCCACTGTGTGGTGATCAAGCTTTGATGTAAAGTCAGGAAGATCTCTGTTATCTTGTCTGCCTGGATTCTCAGGCATTTGGGCTACTTTTATGGTTTTATTTTTCGTCTTTTTCAAAACTGTCAAACTCAGTTGTCTTCATCAGTTTGATCCAATAATATTCATGCCCACCTTTTGCAAACCTACCAGTCCTGTAAAAACTCTATTCTGTCATTCTGAGTTTCACACACTCATTCATGCAACCTACCTCCACCCCATCTTGATCTTATCCTGAACTTTCAGAGAACCTCATCCAAGTCTCCATCTGCCATCTACTCCAACACCAGTGTATAAAAACCAAGCATCTACTATGTGGCTTCTTTAGAGTCTAATTCAAAAATAAATAAATAAAATAAAAATACTTACTGTACTCAAACTCTGTACATCAATTAATAATGTTCATATGTTACTGGGTAAAATGTAAATAAAAACAGAATGCAATGATTTGCAAATCTTATAAACCCATATTTCATTCACAATAGAACACAGAAAACATATCAAATGATTAAACTGAGACATTTTACTATTTCATGAAAAATATTAGCTCATTTTGAATTTGATGGCAGCAACATATATCAAAAAAAAGTTGGGACGGGGCCATGTTTACCACTGTGTAGCATCCCCTGTTCTTTTAACAACAGTCCCTAAACATTTCAGAACTGAGGAGACCAGTTGCTGGACATTTGGGAGATGAATGTTGTCCCATTCCTGTCTAATATAGGATTCTAGCTGCTCAACAGTCCTGGGTCTTCTTTGTCGTATTTTTCATTTCATGATGCACCAAAGGTTTTCAGTTGGTAAAAGGTTTGGACTGCAGGCAGTTCTCTTCTTCTTTGCATGATAGAGCTTTAACCTGCATTTGTGGATGGCATGGGGAACTATGTTCACAGACAATGATCTCTGGAAGTGTTCCTGAGCCCATGCAGTGATTTCAATGACAGAATTTTCGCCCTTGTCCCTTGCACACAGAGATTTCTCCAGATTCTTTGAATGTTTTGATGATATTATGTACTGTAGATGATGAGATATTGAGGAACATTATTCTGCAATTGTTCCACAATTTGTATATATATATATATATATATATATATATATATATTGCAGATTGCTGAACCTCTGCCCATCTTTACTTCTGAGGAGCCCTGCCTCTCTAAGATGCAATTTTAATATCCAGTTATGTTAATGACATGTTGCCAATTAACCTAATTAGTTGCAAAATGTCTCTCCAGGTTTTTAGTACTGTTCCAGCCTTTTGTTGCCCCCTTTCCAACTTTTTTGAGACATGTTGCTGCCTTCAAATTCCAAATGAGCTAATATTTTTCATGAAATAGTAAAATGTCTCAGTTTAAATATTTATATGTTTTCTATCTTCTACTGTGAATAAAATATCGGTTTATGAGATTTGCAAATCATTGCATTCACTTTTTATTTACATTTTACACAGGGCCCCACCTTTTTTTTGGAATTGGGGTAGTACAGCATTAGAAAATTACAAGCCATATGGTGTAGTTTAAGCTCAGTGGAACCATCATTTGTCAACAAGCAGTCAACAAGTGCCCAGTGTATATGGGAACTCTTTCAAGCATTCCAGGTAACAGCCTTAACAGACATTGAAGAGTGATTATTACAACAGAAAGGATCACAGAACTTAAAAGTGCATTGTCTGCACCAAAAATTGTAAGATGAAGGTAATAATGACACTAGATTACAATTAAATGCATCATTTTTCAGAATTATGTTAGTTGAATTATGGAACTATGTTTCATTGCAATTTGGAACAGCAATGTGCTGAATTACCTCATTCCCATTCAAACCCATCTCTTTGACCAAAGTCAAGCCATACTGTATATGCCATGCTATGCTATATTAAGTAAAAGCAAGAATCAAACTTCTCTTTGAAATGCTGATGCTTATGGTGGGAAATAAAGCAAAAAACTTCCAAAACTACCAGTGCTGTTTGGCAGGTTTTATTTCAAAGCAAACATATTTCAGCAAATGGCCAAGTATCTTTCAATTGTTGGTTTCAGAAAGTAGCAAAATGTTTGATGCTACTTAAATGTTTTAAAGAACTCTTCATTGGAACGATGCATCAGTCTTACAAACCCAGTCAACAATAGCAGCACAGCTTGGAACATCAGGGACAAATGAGAAGCTGAAGGACATAAATTGTTACTCACTGTATCTAAAGACTGTCTGAGTTTTTTCTAAAATTGAAATGTCAATCATGTGATAGAAATTCAGAGTCAGTCTTCCAAAAAAAATTGATTGATCACACAGTTATGACACAACAGGAACAAATCCTTTACTGTCAAAATGCAGTGACTTCTTTGGGCATATTTTGGATCTGCACCAAAATTCTTAACAGCTACTAAGAAGTGAAGTGTTTCAAGCACCGCCAC
This sequence comes from Paratilapia polleni, assembly GCA_015106735.1. Lineage (NCBI taxonomy): Eukaryota > Metazoa > Chordata > Actinopteri > Cichliformes > Cichlidae > Paratilapia > Paratilapia polleni. The sequence continues at coordinate 7,439 of VUQI01010478.1, forward strand.
TAGCTGCAACTTTCTTGAATTCATCATTGTGATTAAGGCTGTCAAGTGTTAGAGACAGAGGGAAACTAATCTAATTTTGTCCCACAAACTTAATAGCACCTTGTTGGCAAACTAATCAGGCATCTGTTGAATTTCATTGATCTCTGAAAACAATTGACTACTTCTTGGCTGGGAAAGAATACAGAGCACACTGACACCTCCAGCTTCTCCATCATGTCAGTCAAACTGTGGATTCTTATCTGCCTGATAAAACTCTAATATATCAAGACCTCTTTTTTTTAATGCAGAGCATATGAGTAAAGACTGATTAAAGACACACACACACACACACACACACACACATACACACACACACATATATATATATATATATATATATATATATATATATATATGAAGAGAGAGAGTTCGTTGTGGATTATATAATAAAAACAAATCACATTAGATTAAAGCATGCTATTTTTATAATGTAACCTAATACCCTAATGCAGTGGAGTGCATTAGGGTATTAGTTCTTTTAATTAGCACACTTAGGTTAACTTTAACAAACAACTAGATGTCTTCATTACAAAAACGAAAAAAGTAATTTCTCTTCTTTGCCATTCCTTTACAAACACCTATTAAACTCTTCCTAAACAATTAAAAGTATCAGTGGTAGTATACTGTGAGTGTTCAACCTTTCATTCAGTGGAACTGAAGCACAATTGTTGCTTCTGCAATTTGCCTGGCACTACTTAACAATGCATGTTATGTGAATGTTTTAACAGCAATCTGAATAGGAACTACTAATGCTTATGCATCAGTCATATTTTATCTCATGTTGTTGTGGTGCTAAACCGAGAGGTCCTTTAAAGTGACCTTAAGAGTATGTACTCCTTATTCTTGCCACTGAAAGGTTTTCATTATCTGAACTGTTACTCGAAACTGAAGGAGGGCACTTTCTTCTGATTGTTTCCCTATTTCTTTCAGTTTATGGACCTTGATAGGCTGTGTGTTTGTCCTAAAAAGGACTTTGCCTTTGCTTTCCAAATAATAATTCTCATATGCAATTTCCTCACCCACAGCAAAGATAAATCAGGTTCACTAGACATTTATATTAAATTTCCATTTCCAGCTACCATAAAATCCATATTGCAAGAGGCCAAACATACCATTTGTGGCTGTCTGTGTTTTACAAAAGGGTTAAAAGTTTCAGTACCTAATGATGTGCCATAAAGTAAATATTAAAGATGTGGTTTATTATCTGAATTTACAGTGTCATCATTATCAAAACACTAGAATTCAACATACTTATTACACACACAGGTGTGGAAAACAGTATCTGTATCCTTAATTGTCTATACCATACTGATGATGATGGATGGACTGAATACGTCAAAAACAATTTTACTTGTGTTAGAGTTACCTTAAGAACACAGGGGTGTGTTATCTTGTTTTCTCGTCTCTGTGTACTTTGTACACATGTGTATATAATAAAGGAATGCTTTGGTGTATGTGACACATAAGCATACCCCATGACCTTTATCAAATGGCACCACCATGTCTTTGCCCATGATGTGTAACAAATCAAATGTGCCACATATATAAAGGATTAATCTGCTAACATTTTTTGCAATGCCTACCTGGAGGCCAAAACAAGGCCGTCTTCTGCTGCCTTTGTTATGTTTTCCAGACTAGCCAAAATGCCAGACAGTTCTTAAATCAGCTGCTCTAATGACGAGCCACTCAGTTTGTTCACAACTGCTAGCAAAGCATAAAGTGCATGACACTTTATGCAAACATACTTCTGCTTATATGACAAAGTTTAAAGAAGTTACACCAAGAACTCTCCACAGAAACTCCAATGGTGTCCAAGTTGCTGTTTCCAATGGTGGGTCAAATTAACACTGGAAATAAGTTCTGATTAGATTTGTCACACAACATTTTCAAAATATTACTGCCTTGTCACTACTGCCCCTGACTGATGGATCTAAAGACTTGATCCATCAGACTTTAGTTACAACAGCGTTGTGACTTCACTGTTTTTAGGCCTCAGTCACACAGGCCCAGGGACCAGTCGGTGACCCCCCTGGCACTAGGGAAAAAATGTGTATTGGTTGTAAAGAGAGTGCTGCACCAAAAACCTCTTTGTGATTGCTCTGGTCACCAGCAGATTGCCTCGGTCGACCGTAGCTTGCATGAAAGACATCAACTTGTTTGCAAACACTAGCTAACTAACCACCGTGCAGCAGTGAAATTTGAAAACTGGAAACTGGAAATGGAGAACATTTGCCTTCAAAGTAAAAGTTGTGCCTTACCACTGAAGCCAACATGTTTCAAAATGTGCAACTTTTGCTTTGGATGTGAATGGTCTCCATTTTTGCATTGCACTCTTCACAGTTTCACTACCACCTTGGTGAGTAGTGGTGAGTGTTTATAGACAAGTTGGTATGTTCTAAAAAACTACAGGCGTCTGGGGCAATCTGCTGGTGACCAAAGCAATCACAAGGAGGTTTTTGGTGCAGCACCATACACCTCTTTGCGACCAACTTCACTTATTGAGAGCAAGCAACCACCACTCACCAACCTGTTGGGGGATACTCATTTTTCCCTGGCAACCAGTGGTAACCAAGAGGTCGCCAACTGGTTTTTAGGCCTGTGTGACTGGGGCCTTAATGTGGCAATCTAACTGTGTTTTCCATGGCAGTCACGTGACCAAAAACTATGATTTAGCTCACTGATTGACAATTAGAAGTGTGTATATGCATAGGAAATGTCTTTTAGCCAAGGCTATAAACAATGCACTTGTTAAATTGCTTGTGTATCCATGTGGTGGAGGGCAAATGACATCAACCAGGCTTTTTCTCACATCACATAGAAACATGTGTTTCATGTGAATGATTATGGTCCCTCGTTACATCATGTTAAACACCAGTAGGTGATTTTGTTCATATTATGTGTACAATCCATTACTAGAAAAAACAATGCCATTACAATTGAAGGTTAACACATAATGTGGGCTATCAACTCCCCTAAATGGGTTCTTCATTTACCTATGAACCTGCACATTTGACCCATGGTGTGAGTTAATTTAACAGACGACATGATGAATTCCATTTGCACACTTTATTAAAGACTCTACTATAATTCAGACTAGCAAGGATGAGACTGTAAAGACATTAAGATACATGGGGACTCAAGAGAAGCTGAAAGAAGATGAAAGATTCCAGTTACCAGTATATAAAAATCTCCTCATTGCTACAGTGTGCACCTCTGGAGAAACGGGCTGTGAATATTAATTTGTGTGAGAGAACAAAATATTGCTAGTCTGTGAGGATTACTTGAAAGAGCTGAACTTTTTGTATTAGTTGAACATGCTTTCAGATGGCCCTAGAGACAAAAGCAATGTGATCAATAAAACCATCACACTTGCCTCTATAATGCACCATTTTTTTTAGCATTTTGGAGTGTCATTGAAATTTGATAACTACTGAAATCTTACGAAAAGGCCTAGGGGAAACTCTGGTTTAAAATGAAAACATCTCCCATGAATTACAAGAAACAGGATTTTTCAGTCCTTTAAATTATTATTATTCTTTGTTTATTTATTTATTTATTACTTCAGTGTGACCTAGAAGTAAAACAACAAACAAGAGGCACCTAATGCAGTAAAACCTACTCAAAAGGAACAAAAAGCCAAGTGATTAAACTAACTAAGAACTCAAACATAGGAGAAAAAAAGAATTTAAGCAAAAATGCCACTTGCTATTACCAAACCAGGGCTGCTGCATTAGTGAGCAGATATTAGGGCTGTGTTCATCCCTAAGAAAAAATAGTAAAAAAATATTTTTTAAACAAAAACTCTGGTGCTATGAGCACCCTTATGTTACCCAGGCTTTGCACCTATGGCAGCTCATTCATTGCGAGCGATGGCGTTTTAATACTGATAGGGTACCACTTCTGACACACTTACCAAATGATAGCAAGTGCACTTCAAAGCCTGTTGCCCACTATTGCACACAGCTTTCCTTCAAAGGTTTCCATTTCTAGGAAACATGTTGTTCAACCAGAAAAATGTTGCATGTCCTAGTTCAAATCAGAAGGGAGCCTGAAGAATATGGAGGATAGCTGGACTTTAAACTGCATGCCTGGTCACTGGAATCAATCAGCTCCCGGAGATTAGAGCAGACACCAATGCATATGTTCTTACAACCTCAGGGTCCTCACAAAAGCTAGCTCTTCATCTCATAAATGAACATTAAAAAAATCAAACCACAACCTCCTTTTCAAATTAAATTTATTTTAATTCCCTTGTTGTTGTTTCTGTCAATAAAACGCTTAATAAGAAACATATTTTTTATACAGAGAAACAGACAAAGTTATAGACAGGGATAGATTCACACTACTGGGGCATGCATTGTCGAGAACTCCAATTAAGATAAAGTCCTTACCGTTGGGCCAAATCCCTGCATAGTGGAGAAACCTGTCCATTTCTATGTTTACTCTACTGGAAAGTTTTATGCTCAACCATCAACATCACCATCACCACATTTGGAGAAAGAGTGGAGAGGAACTTGACAGGCAGGAGTTTTTAATGGCCATCACCTGTTCAGTGATGACAGGTTACAGTGACCCTTCCTCTACTCTTGCAGGTCAGTATTAGACAGACAGACAGTGCTGTCTCTGTACATGGCTAATATTCTACTTTTGTTCTAATCTAGAAAGAGACTGTTTGCAATCTCCTCAAAAGTTTACAGCTGAATTAATTTAAATTCTCTTGACCTAGTTACAGTGTGGTACAGTAATATGCTTCCAAGAAGCTTTGAAATACAGCTCTCAAATGGATTTGTTAACTGTTCTTCTTTAGACCATACCATCAGCAAAATTCATTTTATCTTGCATTGGGGATATATAACCACTATATGAATATTAATTACATGTAACACTTTCAAACTTGCCAAAGAATTTGTACGTATCTGAAAAGCAGCTCTGACGGACATGCAGACAAATAGGTTAACATCTTTCAAAAGTTAACATTTACTTTGTGTTTTCTGAAGCTGGTTCTGTTTGTTATAGAACAAATGGAGGTAAACCATGAAAATTACCCACTGTGATTCTGTTTTCTGTAGGAGTTGGTGATAATGACATGCTACATGAATGACACATGTTTCTGCACAGTAGGAAGTGGGAATGGCAGCCAAAGGGGGAAGCAGCTGACCTGAGTTCATTGCTGTAATCAAAAGGGTACATCTGATATAAGTTGAAAGGAAGATTATACCATGAGAGTGTAGCAGCGGGCTTACGCTGATTGCCTAATGTAGCTTGCAGGCATGTGCTTGATGTATTTATTTAATTCCCTCAGCCACTGTGCTTCCCTACAGTACCTGGCACCCCCTAACATTTTTCTTTACAGCATATGCCTGCCTCTGGCTGTGTATTGCAATCTCATCAGTTGCTACTACAGTGTTAATTGGTTAGCTATTTACAGAAATGCTGCTTAAACAATCTGCCTTTCAAGACACATAAAGCAGGCGTTAACAAAAAGGATGGAAAACGGAGAGCTCACATAAGTCTTATTTAGCACCAACAACAATAACAAGGCATAAGAGATTCATAGAGCCAGTGTTACAGTTTCATGACAACTATTTGCATACAACTTCAAGGAGTTGCAAGACCAACTAAAGATGAACATGCTGGTCTACTTTGATGAAGAAGAGCTATTGAAAACTAAATCAATCATTCAAATGAGAGACACAGTTTCCAGATTTCAGGTATACGATTCCAAGTTGCTGTTTCCTTTGGCATTTCAAATACAGTATTTTCACAGTGCTCAAAGCTTTAATTATGACACTTCATTCTAATTATAAATCTACTTTTTTTAAATAATTTTTTTTATATGGACTAACTGCCTTAATTTTAATGTTCCTTAGTACTAGTTCCTGAGCTGACTCAAACTTTCTGCTAAATCATTTTTGCATACTTTCCATATTTTCAGGGGAAAGTACTTTTATCTTTTATGGATGATTTTCTTTTTACTGACATAGAGCTAGATTCTGCATACTCGCTGTTTATGAACTGCTATCCACCAGTTTCATAAGCAAACATAACTGCATGCCCTGGAAGTTTGCTCAACCCGCAGCTTGCCTACATCAAGCTTTTGATGACTCTATGAACTCTCTCCGCTTTCAGCTGAACTCTACCTCAACTCTGTGTCATCTTGTGCAATGATAATATGACCTTCTATTGTACTCGCTATTTCTTTATCCTACTAAAGACACTAGAGTTTATTATAATTCTTTCCTAATAGAGTCAGCCCTACTTGTACACACTTCTTCATAGCTTCCATAACTCAGGCAGAAATACCAGCCAAGTAGGTAGATCAAGCACTGTGCTCTCCCAATTTTAAATCTCAGTGCTCAGTCTGCAGATGCTTCCATCAGGCCTGTGCTCTTCAAAGACATTCTGAATCAGCGCTCATGTTTGATGACACAAGTAAGACAGAGCTTACTGGCGAACTGTGTTTATGATGAATGCTCTTGTGCAGGAAATGCTCTTAAACTATTTAGCCTGTGAATTTTCTGATGCAATGCTGCTTTCAAATGACCTTGCAACACTTAATGAATTCATGTCCCCTTTTTTCCCTTGCTAGTGTCACTGTTGTTATGCATTGCACAATGTGTATTTGTAGGTGAGCTTGTGCACAGACAATTTAAACCCTTAATGGCTGAGTGAGGCATTGGAATTCTAGGCACACGGCTTGGCATGAAACAATGCTCAGATCAACTTAAAGACCTGTCACAGTCACTGTCAGATATACTCTGCACACAAATAGAAATCTAACTAAGAGTACTCAGTAAGTTATTCTTTGGTTTTTGTCTTTTCGTTTTTTAATCCTGTGGATTATTGTAATGCTTTTGTATAGCCAGAGGTTGAATGAAGTCTGACCTGCATTCCCTTTATGAATTAATTTTGCTGTCAAAGCAAAATAGAAAGGATAAATATATATATATCCATGCAGTACTTTTTGATTATTCAAACTGTTCTGAAGTAAGATTTTTTTTCTAAATAAACTCTTGACCAAAATATGACTTTCAAAGGTTATAGTTTCTGAAAATCAAAAGATTAACATTAATGCTAATCCATCCCTATAATTCCAAAATAACATTCATAATTAGGACCTCACCTGAAACCCTGAAGATGTAGCTGTTTTCTTCTCAGCTTACTGTGGTGTTTCACAATACTTCATTAATCGTGACATTTTCATGTGCTTTCTAGGTCTAAATTAAAGAGAGACATGACACTCAAAGTATCCTGAAATCTGTGGGAGAATTCCTCAACAGCAGGGATGGTGGCAGAAGTATAACTTCTGCCCATCTGCTTCAAAGGTGAAAAAGCTTTTTAAGAGCTTGTTTTGGGGGAAAGTCATATTGACCAAAATATTTATGATGATTATCTTTGACAAAATACACTCACCGGATACTTCATTAGTTACACCTTGCTAGTACTGGGTTGGACCCCTTTTTGCCTTCAGAACTGCCTTAAATAATCCCATACTGTAGCTTCAACAAAGTGCTGGAAACATTCCTCAGAGATTTTGGTCCATATTGACATGATAGTATCACACGGTTGCTGCAGATTTGTTGGCTGCACATCCATGATGTGTATGTCCCATTCCCAAAGGTGGTCTACTGGACTGAGACCAAGAAAACAGTTTGAGTTAACTTGAGCTTTGTGATATGACTCGTTATCCTGCTGTAAGCAGCCATCAGAAGATGGGCACACTGTGGTCATAAAGGGATGGACATGGTCAGTATTCAGGTAGGCTGTGGCATTTAAATAATGCTAATTTTGTACTAAGGGGCCCAAAGTGTGCCAAGAAAATATCTCCTACACCATTACACCACCACCACCAGCTTGAATTGTTGATACAAGACAGGATGGAGCCATGCTTTCATGTTGTTTATGCCAAATTCTGATCCTACCATCTGAATGTTGCAGCGGAAATCAAAATCCATCAGACCAGTCTTCTATTGTCCAATTTTGGTGAGCATGTGTGAACTGTAGAACCAGTTTCCTGTTCTTAGCTGACAGGAGTGGCACCCGGTGTGGTCTTCTGCTGCTGTAGCCCATGTGCTTCAAGGTTCAACATGTGCGTTCACTTGCAGAAATACTCTTCCACATTCCTTGGTTGTAACGAGTGTTTATTTGAGTTACTGTTGCCTTCCTATCAGGTGAAAGCAGTCTGGCCATTCTCCTCTGACTGTTAGCACCAACAAGGCATTTTCGCCCAGAGAACTGCCGGTCACTGGATATTTTCTCTTTTTCAGACCATTCTCTGTAATCCCTAGAGATGGTTATGAAGGAAAATCCCAGTAGATCAGCAGTTTCTCAAATACCATATACCCAAATACCCAGCCCGTCTGGCACCAGCAACCATACCACATTCAAAGTCACTTAAATCACCTTTCTTCCCCATTCTGGTGCTCGGTTTGAACTTCAGCAGGTCATAGCATAACGGAATGCCAAACATTAAGATAAAAACTGCAGATGAACCTAAAATGAATTCTCATGTGCATGTACAGATTTTGAAAACACTTTAAAATGCATTAAAAGGTCATCTAATTATCTGGGTAATAGGTAATAAGCCATTTAATGATTTAGTGACTAGTTAAAAATGATCCTCGAATAGACCATGAAACCACTAGCTCAGTTTTCCAATGCCAGGAAATCACTAAACAGAGAACAGGTTATCTAAAATGACAGCTAGTCATGTTATGAACAGGGAAACAATGTTCCTTTCCATGGTTAGCCTATGTAGCTGCAATGAGCACACACTCTCAAGAGCCTGACAGAATCCCTTCTCTTTTTTTGCTGCTGAAGAATATAAACAAGCAGTATTTTCTGCATGAGACATCAATCCCACCATCTCAAACTGGCGCCTCGAGCTTCCACCAGATTGAAGCAAAGACTTGGAAGGAAGTTAATTTGCAATGGGAGGCAAAATCTTGCTCTGATTGCACAATGTTATTAGTGTCCCTAACCCTGACCCTGACAGAAATCTAGAGAAAGACAAGGGGAGAACATTGCTTGCAAATATATCTTTTTTTCCTCTTGAGCATGCAAGTAAAATTTTCAATTTCCAAAAGCTAACACAAGCCCTTCAGTCAATAACCTGAGTCCGCCTGTCTTACATAACTAATCAAGTTGTGTTGAACTGAGTCATTGGTTGCTAAAACCTCATTATCCTGCCTGACGACCTTGGCACATGAATTGAATGAGAAAGTAATGGCTCTTAAACACTGCCAGCACCGCAAGACAGCCCTTTTTAGATGTGGTTCACAGACTGTCAAAAATCCATGCTGTGTCTGCTTGTCTTTCATTTGATAGGTGGGGGAGTTGAAAGGGACAATTTTGAAGTGAAAACTACCAGAATGCATCCCATTGGAGGCTGGCCAAGAGAAACTCGTGTTCGCTCACAAAACAACCGTGGTGCATTTAGCAAAATTAATCTTCAGCAATCTAAATATCCAGTTTCCCATTAATCTTAATTATTATTTATTTTGTTAATTTTACAAGGGGCTGGCAAAAAAGGCATATTCCTATTTAGCACACATTCTCAAAAGGAATTCCAATTAAACAAATATTCTTTATAAACACTATTCATTTAAAAAAAAACAAAAAAACAAAAAAAACAAACAAAAAAAAAACATTTAGAGCACTGACTGAATTTCACATTTGACTAGTGGGAGACTTACATGTCTCTGAATCCAAATGCTTGTTACCTGTGCTTTGAATGAAGCTATAGGGACCATAAATGACTTGAAGTGTGATATCTGGGCAGATATGAAACCTGGGCTGAAAAGGTACAGGTTAAAGAAACACTTTTTGCTCAGCTCTGGGTGAAGAGCCTGGCAGCTGTGCACTCCATCAGTGCCAGGCTTTAGTGCAAGAGGACACGAATTTGGCATGCTTCATAGAGTTTTAGAGAGGGAGCACTACAGCCAGGGACCAAAGTGAGTGAGTGAATTACTCAGTCATCTGAGAGTTTTATTCTGTCAGATGACTGAGAATAGACGATTTTAGCATGAAATAAGTTGCAGTTGATTATTTTACTGACATTTGTGAGTTTTATTTATTTATTTATTACACTTTTAGTATTTTAGTTATGGTTATATAGAACCACCAGCCACTAAATATTTTAATGAAGGGATGAGTTCAACAAACAAAAAATATATTGTATTATCATAAAGAAGAAAAGGAAATATATCATACATCACATTTTCCCACTGAAATAATTCGGTAAGAAACAGAAACAAAAATAAGAGGCTAGCTTGAAAATTCCTTTTCCTACAGGTTTATCTGAGATATCTCAAACACATTAATATTCCATCCCCGAGGTCCTGCAGGTGTTTTCCATTACTTTGGCTAATTAAACCAAAGTAATTCTCAGCATACCTCCATCAGCCTGGAGCTGGATGGAGGTATGCTGAGAATTTTGTGATGTCTTCAGACCTTTATGGACTAATAAGCATGATAAATGTGTAAATAGGCTTTTTGACAGAAATTTGAAGCAAAGTCACAGCACACAATAGAAAATAAGGTGAAATGGAGCCATTGTTAAAGGGTCATTTCAATTTATTTCATCTTGCATAGTATTTCCCATGAATGGTTCATGCTAACATTGCGCTCTCCATTTCCACTGTTAAGAATCTAGGAAACAAGGTCACACAAAATGACATGCATTCTTGGGTAATTTTCAGAGCTCACTGCAGATTTCCAAAAATGTTCACATTAATTATTTAAAATGTTTGTTTTTAAGTGTGACCACAACTGCTTGGTTGAGCTCCTTGTCAGTATTTGAATAAATATGGCTTAGCCAGTCTGAAATATGATAATCCTCAAAGGTGTAGACTTTCTTCCTCTGGTAAATCAGTCTGAAACATGAACTGTAAACAAACAAGCATTGGGCGAGTTTTAAAAAAGATTTCACAGCACACTTTTTAACTTGTCAAAGGAGGCAAAGCATAGGTGAGATTGACTGTAGCTATAATTACCATCTTAGGGTTGTATGCCTTCCCCAACCAATGAAGTAGCAGTTCACACCCCTGTCATTCCTGACTACATATTATATGTAGATTTGGAAGAAAATTAACTGATGGGCACCAAAAACTTTGGTAACCAGTTCAGTATCTGATGTTATTCTCCCTCTCTGCTACTGAATTACAGTGCTTAACAAATTTATTAGACCGCCACCCAGTGTAAGGTTTATACCACAGCTGCCCTAAATTAACAGTATAGGTAATTACCAAAATCATTTTTTATGTTTCTGTAATGGTTAATCCACCACTTTGCACAATCTCTTTAATCAAAATGATATTTTTAATGCTAAAATATAATGACTGTTGTTTTCCATGAATTTTCGAATTTACTGTTTTACAAAAAAAGCAGAAAAAAGTAAAGCACATTATTATTTTTGGATTAAGATGCTAAATTACAGTTATTTACTTGAATTCTTGAACAAAAAAAATTAGCTTCAGTGGTTGAATGTTATGCTTGATTCATTTTTGACTTCTCAGAAAAGCCCAGTGTGCCGTCTCAAATTTGGGTATAAAAACGTGAATTCAGTTTGAAATTCCTCACTCCTGCTCAAAAATGTCAAGAACTCACTGAAAAGGAAAGAGTCCTCATTATTTCTCGTTTTTGTGACGGGTGATCTAATAAATTTGTGAAGCCCTGTAAGTCCTTGAATAATAGCCAGAAAAGTGTTTCAGTAATGTTGTAATCCCACAGTGAATTTGCCCTGTGCCATTTTGGATATTTTTTGAATTTTTTGTCTTGAATTACAGTCAAATTATGGTTTTGTTTTGAAATTTGATTCCATTTGGACATTTGTACCAAACTGGGTGGATGGACAGACAACCCAAAACATGCCTTCATGGATGATCGAAGGCATAAAATGAGTGTCTTTCATTTAGGTGACCAGAAGCCTGTACTTCGAAGCAGGATTTCGTCTTATCCACATAACCTCAGGGTTAACCCTAGGTTTTCTGTACTACGAAGGTGGTTCACTTCTTACTAGGGTATATCGCCATGGTAAGTGCGAGCCTAACCTCCTCCTGAGTATATTATGTTCCAGATTAGAGATCTTGAGGTCTCTACTGATATAACATATTTATATATTTTGCAATCTGACTTTTAGAGTAATCCTGGAGAGGAGCCACAAATGCAGGATGCTGAATCTCAAATAGGAACTTTATTTACTAACAAACAATATGAACAAAAAGCACTGCACAAAGCTGGCAGGAGAACCAGCAGGCCAAAAACTAAACTCAAACTAAACTGAAGAGCAAGGAAACAAACAGAGAAAGCACAAGACATGAGCTGGGAAAGTGGCCAAACAAGGGTGAACAACCGGATGATCTGACATAGTGAAAGATTAGAGTATATATGCACAGAGGGTTGATTGAACAAGACACAGGTGGAGGAAGGGCACGGCAGGAGTAGCAGCTGAAAACAATGAGGGCAGGGCAGACAATCACAAAGGAGGGAAAACAAAGACAGGAAGTAAAAATAAAAACAAGACAATGGAGCAACCCACTATCACAGTAAATACAGGAAGTAACAAAAAGGCACACACACACACACACACACACAGAAAAAAAAAACAACACAGAGACATGATGCCTAAAAAAGTGATATCGGATGCAGCGGGACACAGAAGACACTAACACATAGAGAAGATAGGGGGAGGCAAAGACAGGGAATCACTGGGGATAGCGGGAGCATACGAACATAAGAAAGACAAGAAAGAACAAAATCAAAATATTAACCCAAACCCAACAAATGCTAAACAAAACACAGGACCAAGACACTTGCATGGCTGGGAACACTTGATATAATTCAACCTGTGCTTTTCCTGCAATGACAAGGCAAAATGAAAAACATGAGAAAAAAAGTGGAAAAGGGTTTACTGGAGGCTAGAAGGAATGTGAGGGAGCTGTCAGTGAAACAGTGTGTATGCTCAGTCATACAGTATTCTTTAGGATTCTTTATTAACATTTGCAAGCTTATAGATAATGTTTTTCATAATGGTTTATAGGTCATGATTGACCTGCTACTGTATAAACCATGAACAACTTTATTCTGTACAGCCATTAATGCTAATATTAAAACACACATTTGACATGTTACTAAAGAAATTGACTTCAGTTATTTTGAGTTTTGTTTTTACAATACTAAATTTGAAATTGCACTTCAGCACTTTCATGTTTCAACTTATTAACCAGCAGTTAATTAGCAGAGAGTAGTCCTCTCAGGCATTAATGCTAAGAGCACTTTAATTTGTTATGTCTAAAAAAGAAAGAAAATTACTTCAGAGGAAGAGTACTTTCTAATTTTTAAAAGCATTGATTAATAACATTAAAAATAATAACTTGTCAAACCATTAAATGCAATGTGTGAACAAAGTGCTGCTTGCTGCAGGCCTGATATTCCAGCTCCTGGGATTTGGCTATCGTACTCTATCCAGCTCCCCGCTGAGCAGGCACGATTCAGTATGAGCTTGCATCTCTGGAGACTCTAAGTGTACAGACTGCCGGGCTACACAGCAACACAAACACTTAATACCGTGTGGATAGCCTTTTCTGCAGGAGACATAAAGCTTTAGATTGTGAAAAGACAAAGAAGTGTTTATTTTAATCACACAATTAGGCACAAAAATGCACTCTCTGCAGGGTCAGTGAATTATTAGCAGATGCTCTTGGATCTGTGCAGATGGGTCATTGCAGAGTGTCTTGGTTTATCCATGATATCTCTCTGTTCAAGGCATGAATCTCTGGCAGAAGAAACAGCATGGCCCTTTGCCCATGCTTTTGACTTTCATTTGTGCCAGGGCAGATAGCACTGAACCAGCAGGATTTGCACTGTGTGCTTCAACTTCCAATTCCTGCCTGGATGTTTCCTATTGATTCGACCAGCGTGGATGCTACGCAAGACCTCAGAAAGCACCTAAACAAATGCACTTTAATTATTTGGAACTTATCTTGTGGCATAGATTGCAGTCCCACTACCAAAGATTAAGTAACAACCCTTCTACCATCATTAAAACTATCATCTCATAGCAGAAATGATTAGAAATATCAGCCTAAAACTACAGAATGGATGGGGGGGAAAGTATTCCCTTAAGGAAATTATAGTGATAAGAGTTTTGAAAAAATTGCATGCAATATACCATGCTATCACCTAGAATTTAATGACTGAGAACCTCATCAGTTCTGCCACATCCATATCTCCCCTGCCAGACTGCAAGATAACTATATTTCTTAACGAATCCCCCATGCCATGTATTTCACCCTAAATCCTCCTTTACGGTTTTCAGTCTTCTCCTGCAATGGCCAAATTGAATTCTGACGCAGGAGATATGGTCAGGGTGACTTTAGAAAGTGTCCAAAGTGCAAATAGCCTGTGCCTTCACTTTTTACTTGCTTTATATAAGAGCTGTTGCTCATTCAATGCTACTTTGAAAGAAAGAAGTCAGAAAATAACAATGCTGGAAGATAAAGGAAAAATTCAACATCAAAGCCTGACTCCAATTTTTACAAAATAATGAAAAGGTAAACAATATTTCTTCATTATAATGTGCATATCAAAGTATGCATCTATAAGAACTCACTGCTGTGAAACTCTTCAAAAGTGAAATTTCTTTTCAAACTCTCTTTTCTCAGATGACTATACAGTATGTGCATCCCTCATTGTACTCGAGCGTCTCAGCTGAAAGAGAATCCAAACACAGACATCTCCCAACCTTGTGCATTTCATCTTAAAGCACTGCCCCCATATAGCACTGCCTTTTAGCACTAAAAGAAAAATTGCCACCTGATAGTCTGACAGTGCAGTAAAATAAAAGAATACCCTGTTAAAGGTATTCAAAAGTGGGAAAAAAAGTTTGAAGATGTCAAAGGTAGAAATTGCATTGATCAAAGGCATACGGGCGAGACATACTGGAAGGGCTGTCTGGACTCTGGACACTTCATGTTCACCTTCCTACTGAGCTCTTTTAAGAGGCTGAATCTCTTTGTTGCTGCTGACTCTGAGTTCATCTCTGTAGAGCTGAATTTGTCTGCCAGTGACCATCATCACCTCTGTTTGTGCTGCTTTTAGTGCCTCACACTCCCTGTCAGGTCAGCTGAGCCAGGAGCTCACACAGAATCACAAACTAATTGCTTTATCTGAGCCTTTTGTCTAAAGGGTCAGAAATTGAGTTTGCTTGTAGGGCAAGAGAGGGAATTATAAATCGAAGGGGATAGGGAAAGAAAAATTCAATTTGCGCACAAGCCTTGTCAGAACCGCTTACTTGCGTGGCTGTTAGGTGTCCAGATTAGGGAAGAGAAAGAAAGGGAGATAACAGAATTACAACACGAACAAACACACTCTTGTCTAAAGGTCTAGGCGAAGAGGCTAATCTAATACCTGACACAGACATGTCCGAACAACACGGAGGTGCTTCTGTCAGAAACCAATGTTAACAGCAGTTACTTCACCTGTCACAATGTCATTGACATCAAATTTCAGGTCTGCACATAATCAGTTCCTCCTTAGTACATGTCTGACTCCCAAAAATATACCAGAATGCACTAATACAAGTGGCATGAAATTCATGGTTTTCTGTTTACAAGATCCATGCATAACAAGTGCCTGGGAGGCTGGGCTACAAATAATGCATAGTGCAACATGTCACACAGTTTGTAGTCATTTTTCACCTTCCAGCTGAAAACATCAGACAAGAGCGGGATCATTAATATACCCCAGAGATTGTTTTTGGATGATGAAACAGCGTAGCCACACCATATTCCTGCCTGACTGAAGAGAAGAGAGCAGTGATGTGCTTCTGACTGGAATCAGGCTCAATGTTACACACAGAAAACTCAAAATACTTTATAATTAAAAGAAGACAAAAAAAAGCTTTAAAAATAAAAATGTGCATTTTACTGACGCTGCTCTATTTACAAATCTTAAATTATAGCACAAAAGTATAGCAGCCCTTGTACATGCTACTTAGGAAAGGCTACTTTAACTGCCATTAGCATATCAAACCTAAACTTTTGCATTGCAATGTGGATAATGTAGGTAACAGGTTCTGGCAATAAGAAAATCAACACAAAATAGAAGAACAAAAATCTAGTTGAGTTGTGGCAAGAGAAGCTTGGTTTGTATGATCATTGATGTGTCATCCTCCACTGACTGTGACAACGAAGATGTAGAAACAGCAGAGGAACAGCAAGTATGCATCTTGGCCCCAATTCAGTAGGTATTGCCATTGTACAGTCTTCTTTTTCTTCTTTCGGTTGCTCCCTTCAGGGGTTGCCATAGTGGCAACCTATGCCTAGATATGAATCCATGAACCTTCTCTGTGGTCTTCCTCTTTTCCTCCTGCCTGGCAGCTCCATCTTCAACATCCTTTGTCCAGTATATCCACTGTCCCTCCTCTGCACATGTCCAAACCATCTCAGCCTTTCCTCTCTAACTTTGTCTCCAAACTGGTGAACTTGAGGTGTCCCTCTGATGTACCCATTTCTAATTCTGTTCATCCTGGTCACTTCTAATGAAAACCTTAACATCTTCAACACTGCCACCTCCAGCTTGGCCTCCTGTCTTTTTGTTAGTGCCACCGTCTCCAAACCATACATCATAGCAGGTATCACTGCCGTCTTGTAAACCTTCCCTTTCACTCTTGCTGCTACCCTGCTGTCACACATCACCCCTGACACTAGTCTCCATCCACTCCACCCTGCCTGCACTCTCTTCTTCACCTCTCTTGTGCACTGTCCATTGCTTTAGATGATTGACCCAATCCAAAGCAACGGACCTCTACTCCTTGCATCTTCACTGTTACAACTGCGTCCCTCTCATTCACACACATGTATTCTCTCTTGCTTCTACTGACTTTCATTTCTCTTCTCTCCAGCGCATACCTCCACCTCTCCAGGCTCTCCTTCACCTGCTCCCTACTCCCACTACAGATCACAATGTTGTCTGCAAACATCATAGTTGATGGAGACTCCTGCCTGACCTCATCTGTCAACCTTCAACCATCACCATTGCAAGCAAGAAGGGGTTAAGAGTCGATCGCTGATGTAATCTCACCTCCACCTTGAACCCATCTGTCACTCCTACCGCACACCTCACCACTGTCTCACTGTCCTCATACATGTTTCCATTGTACAGTCTACATGTATCAAACTTGATATGCTATCCAGACTGCTGAAATCACACAGTGGTAGGCAGCATGAAGCTCAATAATGTTATGCTTATAGCTGTTTAATATGAACAAAAACCAAACAAAAAAACCCCAAAAAAAACCAAAGAAAAAAACAACATGGTTTTACTTGAGCTCTTTTGTGGCCAGGTGTAGTTATAAAAAAAAATCCAGGAAGTATAGGCTAAACAAAGAGGTTAACACATTAATTAGGGTCATTTAGAGGTGCTGTCAGATGAATCTCTACACAGCCAGGTTGCTTGTTTCTAATCATCTGACTGCAGCTTCCTATTACAGGGGTGTTCATGTCTTCTCATCTTTGAAGACAAGTCAATATAGTTCTTAAAATATTTAACTACTCTTTTAAGACTAAAAGATTGTGTCCTGAGAAACACAGATTAATGCTTAGGAGTAAATATCAGTGTAAAAAGTTCATGGAATCTATCTTAAATATTGTTTCCAATTTTTCATAAACTGTCATCATTCATTATGCTTCCATAACCTGCTTGTAACCAGCACCCTGCATGGATGGATAAAATAACAGAAAGACTGAACATAAAACAAACCTTAATTTCAGAGTAGCCTCAGTCCATGGAACATTGTGAGCACTATGGTTCTGATTTAAAACTGTGTAAAGTGATATTGGTCTATTCTTCAAAAACACAAGCCCTCCAGTGTCTTTGTGAGATGGAAGTGGTAGGGACCTGCTTCATGCACACTGTTCGGCACAAGATAACTTTTTAAAAGAATTTAGATGTGGTGATATGGGAAGACAAGAAAAGTGCTCGATTTCCTTTTAAGTCACCATCAAAACAGTTAAGTGAAATGATGTTTTTGAATGTGAAAGTCGTGGTAACATTGCTTCCATTTGAAGGTTTATCTGGTGAACTCATTAGATTTTGTTGCTAATCCTTATTTGAAAAAACAAAGCAAACACCATGAAAGCCCTAGTACAATTTGTAAAAAAAAAAACGCTATGGTTTTGTTATAATAGTGTTTATAGAAAAATAAAATCCTAAAATAAAGTAGTAAGTAGTTAGTATGTTATAAACACAGATATAAATGGTTTATTCTTGATTAATAAGCTCATATGTAACGTGTTCATTTAGAAAGTCTAAGTAAGTGATTAACAAAGTATTTAGATGCATATTTATACATATAATGATTAAGATATGAGCTCATTGTTTGTGAGTGTATTAATAGAGGTTTTATAAATACTTATTTTATATTATAATTCATCGATAATTCAGGCAGTTACTAGTTGTTAGTTAAGTATTTTGTGTGACCTCATCTAAAGTGAGGACTGCTTTTGCCTTATTAAGCATTTATAAATGAAACTGAAAGGACAGCAGTACCTAAAGTCTCAAAGAAGTCTCAGCGGTCTTCACAACACAAAAAATGACAAAGACAAAGCACAAAGAGATACAGAACACAGAAATATTTATTGCAAGATCCAAACACAACCCACCTGAGGTTTACAGAACACTGAAATGTATGTAGGACCAGAGTCTGAGTTTGCAGGAGGGGTTTAAGAGAGAAAGAGGTGCACTGAGCAGAAGGAGCCACAGAGTACTTTAACTTAAATATACTGACACTTCTTCATTTAATATAAAACATGAATAAGGTTATCACAAAATGAATATTTCACAGAGCTTCACAAACAAGTGTAAACACCGTAAACAAAATGTCCATCATGTTGTTTGGGGATAACTGTAGCATGAGACAACACCTGTGCAGGCTGAAAGAGGAGATTCAGGGACGTGTCTGTCAGGAGTAACTGTGCTGGAAATGTGTCTTGGTGAGTTTAGTTGAGTTAAGCTAGCGCAGCTAACTAACCTCGTAGCCATGTTGTCTGTTGATGCATTAGCATGGCAGCGTCTGTTTTCCTTCGCTGACAGGTGAACTTGACTTTACATTACTTTCGCTGCTGTTATGGGTTGTTTTAAACCTTTAGTTAATGTAGTTTATTTCTGACTTAATACATTCAATAGATATTCTAAATATGAATTGTAGCTTTCCTTTTGATGCTAGGTTACTTCAGTCCTGTGTTAGTGTTACACCATGGCAGGTGCTGCCTTGCAATGCACCATCAGTGCTAATAATAATGATGTGTATGTTAATATGACTACTGCACATGTGCATTTAAAATTATAACTGTAGGTGAACCAATTTATGTGTGATGATGTGCTGATTAGATAAAAGTTAAAAAGAACTCATGATGAGTATAAAAAGGTAGAATAACGTGCAAGAATTGCTGTACCAAAAATAGTGTTATAGCAGTATTTTGTTCTGACTTTTAATTCATTATGGCCATTAAATACTGGTATTTATTGATTTAATGCAGTAACATTCCTGTTTTACAGGCTGGGTGTTTTGAGATTCCATGGAAATTACATTTGATTTGGGATTTCCTTGATGAAGAAGAGCTGCCCCTGAACCTGATCCCCTCCTTACCCCGAGGAGCTGCTCTGAGTTTTCATCGTGCCGGAGGAGGAGACCTTCTACTACTTCTGTCATTTCAGCTGAGTTCACCTGTGTGAAAGCACAGCACTGGACACCCTGACTGTTTCGTTTAATTCTGGAGCACTTTGGAACTGAACCTGACTGGACGCTGACTTATCTGACTAAAGCTAACTGACTGCAAACCAGAGGAAAGTTGAACCTGAGGAACAAACTAAAGAAATTCCAAACTCTGAAGCATCCCAGAGACATTTTTCTGCATTAACACTTTAACATGATGGACACTTTATGGTGTTACACTTGTTTTTGAAGCTCTGTGAAATAGTCACTGTTGTTTTGTGATGACCTTATTCATGTTGTATTTTAAATGAAGAAGCGTCAGTATATTTAAGTTGAAGTACTCTGTGGCTCCAGCTGCTCAGTGTGTCTCTGTCTCTCTTAAAGCCCTCCTACAAACTCAGA
>VUQI01010483.1:4190-29409 GCA_015106735.1 Paratilapia polleni
ACTTAAACACAAAAAAAAAAAAAAAAAATTTATATATATATATACACACACACACATATATATATATATATATATATATATATATATATATATATATATATATATATATATATACACAGTGTTTACAGTTTGTTTTTTCTTGCCAGGTGATCATCATCAGTGACGTGGAAACACCACCAAGGAGCCTAAAAGAGTCCCTGCAGTGACATCAGCCTATTGTGGTTGTGTCAGGAGGGCCTTACGCTCAGTGGGATCTAAGTGACCTCCTGTCATCCCTGAGGTGTGCTGCTTTGCATCTGGATAGTGTTTCAGGAATGTTGTTTCCCCTCCTCCTACCCGTTCCTGTTCACAGCCTAAGGCCCTCTGGTGAAACCTAGCAGTGTGTCAGGCTGTTTCTTCTTTACTCTGAGGGATGGAGTTACGCTTTCTTTGAAGACAGCAGCTTATTATGTAACCAGACACCATTGTTTCACAATCACAGCACACTTACCGTGGCTCACCCATTACACTCCACCATATATACAAATACACACACTACGGGTGTCCTATGATACTATTTCCATAAAAAGGTGTGGCACTACAAACAGAATGCAATGATTTGGAAATCATTTAACCTATATTTAAAAAAAAATATACATACACAATTTAAAAAAAAAATTGATACCAGTAAAATATTTTAAGCAGAAATTTTGTCTTGCATCAACACTTCTTTTAACAACATTGTTTGGGAATAGGTGTGACCAGTTTCTGCTTAATTTTCGTTTCATAAAGCACCAGATGGCTTCACGCTGGCCAGTTTAGCACCAAGACTCTTTTTCTAAGAGCAACCATGCTGGTGGAATATGTGCAGAAAGGGCTTTGGCATTATCTTGCTGAAATAAACAAGGTGTTCCCTGATAAAGGTGTTAGCCAGGTAGAAGCATGTGTTGCTCCAAAACCTGTATTCAGCATCAATGGTGCCTTCACGGATGTGCAAGATGCACTGATGCTCCCTGTACCGTTATGGATGCTGATTTTTGAACTGTACACCGACAATATGTTGGATGTTACTTCTTTACTTTACCCCAGAGGACACAGCATCCACGAGCTCCAAAAAGAATAAAAAAATTTGACTGGTCAGGCCACAGGGACAGTTTTGCACTTCTTGTCAATCTTAAATAAGCTTAGGCACAAAGAAAGCAGCAGCACTGCAGCGATTTCCATTTCAGAATGGTGACTTTTTTTAACGCAGTGCTTGCAACCATTCAGTACTGGTTTTCAGCCTCATCTGATGTGTACAGAGATTTCTCTGGATTATCTGAATCATGTAATGATATTATGTACCTTAGAGGATGAAACTACCTTTTTTAAAATTAAACTTTTCCTGTCATTTGTTGTCACCGTCGAAGCTTTTCTTGAAGCATGTTTTTAGTTTGAAATTCAAAATGACCACATTAAAAAAATTAAAACAAAAAAGGTTCCTCAGTTTCAAAATTTGAACCATATTGATTACAGGATTCAAATGATTTGCAAATTATTGTGTACCATTTTTATTGACATTTTACACAGCATCCCAACTTCCTTTTTGTAAAATAGTTTTGCAAAAACAGACCTGCAGGCTTTTAACAGCTGGAAGGTCTGATGCACAGAATTGCCTGACTTGAATTTGGAAATTTGTATGAACACGGCCGGAGAATTAAACTTGTATTTTGCCGACCACATTGGCAACTGGAGCCAGAAATTCTTTGTTGATTTCACTGCCAAAAACTCAATCAGACCACTTAACAAGCCACAGACAAAGTTTACAAATGTTTATCTGGAGGCTAGCCATATTTTCCCCACCCTCAGTTTGACTGCAATCAGTGTCAGAAAACCAAAATACCTTTTTATGTTAGCTACTTTAGAGAAAATCTTGAGAAATGAAGATACCAGAATACTAATAATCACAGTTATATTTACTGATATTTGAACAACATGAGAAAGAAACATGACAAAAATTTGATATGTTTTGATATAGTTTATTAAAGTTAAATAATATGTGTCTGTACATGCATTTTCACTTTTTATTTCTGATAAAAGGAAACCATTTTCATCTAAGTCCTCAATGAACAACGCTGGATGACATACTGTCCTCACGTTGGGCATCCCTACTTGCCCTGGCAAGCCTAAGTGGGCCCTCCAAAACAGGGGCCTGTGAGCCCTGGGCCCCTGGAGCTCTGGCTGTTAGCCAAGGCTAGTGCTGCTCCTGCTACCTGCTGGGCCCATCAATCCGCCTTTGTTTCCCTTGTGTCACACCGTATTATCCACACAAAGGGTCCAGCGACTCGCGCCCCCACAGCCCAGCTCTGCCCGGAGCTGGCATTCCCTAAACTCCCCAAGTCCCCCTCTTCTCCCACCAGCCACCCCTCCGCCAACACCCTGAGCTGAAATCCCATACACCACCACCCACCACAGCACCTCAACCCCCCACTTCCTCCAGGCATCCACCAACAGCACCACCACAGCCAACCCACAGCTTAAGTTGGCCAGGGTACTGGTTGGTAGCTCTCCCTTCCCTAACACGAGCTTCTCCATTAATCACTCCCAAAGTGGCACACTCTTCGTCCTTCCTTACTTCCTTCTCTCCTTCCTCTCCTTTCCTGTCCCAAAGTGCACACCCTGGCTAGGTTGGGAGAGATCCCCTTTCAGCCGGTTTTCATGACAGAGTCAAAAGGGCGTGTGAATGGGGTGTCCGTGGGAGCTGGACTGTGTGAGGCGCGCACTGGCCTTCATGCACAGTAGGGGTTGAGCGGAGCCCCCCGGCCCTTTTCTATTGCCTGTAATCTCATTTGGCCTCCCCTCTCTCTTTTATTTGACTGAGGAGCTTGGACTGCTCACACTGCCCATTTCTGCCCAGATTCCTTCGCCTCTGACACACAGGCTAATTCATTTCCAATCAGCAACCTCACACGCAACACACAAACTTCTGCCTTTATAATTAGGGACTGGTAGGCCTTAAGCAGGACACCTGTGAGTCTTGTTTCCCCCTGTCAGGTCTGGTGGGATTGCTTAAATGACACAGAAAAGTGTAGGGATATTTTACACTTAGCATTCTGCTTGTACAGCACCTGATGGATGCCTCTAGTACATCAGTTGTCAGGCTTTGTTGATAGATTTACGGCACTGAACTTCTTTCATGTATGAGCATATAAACAAGTTTGGGAAAAACCAAAAAAAAAAAACCCCAAAAAAACCAAAAAGACCAGTGAGTCTGAAGATAAATGCAATATTGAAGGTAAAGATGGATGGAAGTTGACTAATGTGTTAGTGCTTGTACCTGCACTCATTTCTCACAGCAGCTAGGAAAGGTGGATATTACTGTAATTGCCCTAGTTAGTCGTTTGTCAGCAAAAGCCCAGGCAGCTCAGGCAGTGCTGAGCCTTAGGGCGGAAAGTGTTAAACACTATGTTTTGTAAGAGCGTGCAATAGCCTTAGCTTTAAAGCCTGCATTTTAAAGTTGGTGTTGTTTGGCAAAAATTATTTAGATCCCTCTAGATCATTTATTTTATTCAGTAAGGCTGTATGTCACTACAAAAACCAGCAAGAAAGATATATGGCAAGCTAAAAAAAAAAAAAAAGACTAAAAAGATCTACCTTTATCTAGAACAGGGCCGAAAATGGCCAGGTTATCCTTGATGGTGGTGCAGTTCCATCGGCGGCCCCTAAACTGGTGCTGGCATTCTTGGATCCCCAGCTTCACACCTTCAGCGACACTGGGCATAATCTCAATGTAGTTGCGACAGAAGCGCAGCTGCTTGGGTACGAGGCCGGGGATAGAGCCGCACAGGATGGGCTGGGAGCCCAGAGATGAGTACTGCTGCCCCAGGGCCAGGGACCTGTGTCACAGAGAGAGGGAAGACATCATTAAATGAGATCTGCAGTACAAAATCCTCTCTGCACCTCTGTGTTAAACACACAAGTGCAATGGGGCTGAAGAAAAAACACATATTGTAATTGCACTTTCCTTCCTAACCTCTTGGAACATATTTATTTCTCACATTAGTTTGGTGTTCTTCCAAAAACTCTTCCCTCTGCTTCCCTCACAGGACATCTTCTGCGCCCTCCATGAACTCAACTCCACAATAGCAAGAATAGTAGCCTGCCAAGGAGGCCTCACTGAAAGGCAACCTGCTCTGTGAGAGGAGACTGCTTCTGTATTCATTAATCTCCCATTATACTATAAATGTAGCCCTGAGAGAGTACATGATGTGATTCATACCTGAGTGTTTTATTGATTTATATTGTTTATACTAAGAGCTCCTGTTTATTTTGTTTCCTTTTTTTTTCACCAGAAAGGGAAGGGTAATAGGCCCTCTTCAGGGCAGGGATACAAGCTATTAGTACTGACTTTTCAAAGCGTTCCCACTTGTTAGCATGCACAGATCTGCTGATCTAACAGATAACACACAAGAACCTGTCTGTTTGGGAAAAGCCCCCTCATGTGATTTCAAATATATGAAAACACCTGCCCTTGCAGTTCCATCATTAATTTGCGGTTTTCCTCTGGAGCTGATCTTTGAATGCTGATGGTGATGCACAAAGATGGCACGTCTGAAGCAACGCGCCTCACCAGCAGACTCGTGCAGATGTGTCTAAGCAGGGATTAATCACTGCAAGACAGCCGAGATCAGCATGTGTTGCCAGAAACCATTATAGTTTCACTCAGGTAATTAATTTTAATTGCTTTCTATTTCTCTTGAAATAAAAGAGAGCTAGAAGACGTGTGTGTCATGCCCATGTTTTAACATGCTTTTAATGTTGACAAGCTCAAACAAAATGTACAGTTTCTTCCAGCAGCTCTGTTAGATTCCAGATTCAAATTTCTTGTTTATTAATTTCTGTGCATAGCCTTCATCACCCTGTGAAACACACATGCTTCCATACATGCTTGCTTAACTGGTAATTGTTTTACAATATATGCATGTGATCTGAGTGTGTACAGGTTAAGGGATGTGAGGATGTGCTGCCAATTCCCAGGAGTGAGGGAACAGCGTTACTGTGCAGACTCTGCAGCACTTGGCTCAGTCTGGCTGGACAGCGTGGCGCTGGAGGCCCTTAGAGGATCACGCGGGAACAATTGATGCCGATCACATCAGAGCGCCACTCGGGATGACCTCAAGACACCCGCAGGGTGCAACCCAATCACAGCAGCCAGTGACTCTGACAGATGAGTGCAGTGCAGTGCCCCACCCCAACACAAAAGTCAAGCCATTGAAGTTGCAAGGGAAAAAAAAATCCCCTCTTAGATACGTTCGCAGCTCATGTGCACTTTTGATTTCTGCATACAGCTATAACAAAAAATACCCTGCCCCCACCTCTTAAAACACATTTTACTCTCCTATATTATTTTTGATCTAAGGCGAGCATTGCTACGGCAGCCTGCCAGGTATCAAGATTTACAAATGGAGCTTGCATCCTGGCGCATGAGATTGTTTTGCTTTTACAGCCAGTCTAATGCAATATGATCATCCCATAATCAGCTGAGCCAATTGTGTTGCTGGCAAGAGGTTTGTGACTGACACAGATACACAATAAACAATTCTTATGTTTCACATGGAAACCCATAAGGAAACCTGATCTGACTCTCAAAAATTATTGAATGCTACAATGCATGAGGAAAAATAAGATTGTTGTCTATTAATAACTCAAAGTTAACATGCTATTTTTTTTTTCCATATTTCATGTTCCCATGCAGAGTTAGTAATTTGATAGCACTCATCAATCTCCATTCATGTTCTTGTCTTGAGTTCACCCAAGCGAAAGCAGCCACATTATCTCATCTGCCAGTCCCGATCCCACCAACATCACTGAGTTCAAGTGTTGCTGACTTCACTCCGTCTGGTGACTGAGTGACTAAGGACCTTAATTACACTGTCTGCTAGCTTGGTTGCTGCCCATTAATCTCTCAGTCATGGGATATACCAGAGTGGATGATGAGGCAATAGCTGAATGCTGGTGCCACATGATCCCCAAGAACATCAGTGAATTACCTCAAAGATAAATCTCTCTTGCTCAAGCCAGATATCTATGCATTCAGACCACTGTGCCATTCAAAAGGGTGAAACTGTTTGCTGTGGTGTGCGGGATTTCTGATGGAATCAATTAGCTAACCACATGGGACTTTGTGGTGGACATAGCGTGTTTAAACAACAGGCTGTGGATCTGCCAGCCTATTTGTCTTTGTTTGCAAAGGATGTGCCTCACTTGATCCTTACGGATAGATGAGATGAAAGGGATAACTTTTTCGCTAGGTGTTAATGAGAGTTACAAGGCACATTGTGCAAACAGACACACACGAAGACGCATGCACATAGACCACATGTGTGCAGTGCTGATCCTGCCTGCTTTGCCTCACTTCTCGGAAGCTACGCGCAACGTGTCTCAACCGAGCAGCAGACGCAGAGACCTCCAGAGAGGCAGAGTGCCGGGGGAATCTGCTGCAGGGGATGAGACAAGCAGAAGAGCAGCAGCGAACGGCAGGGCTTGGCAGGTGCATGCCCGGGCACATCCGTATGGGGCCTCTACTGGCCTGGGGGTTTACAGCTTGGTTGGGGGTTTTCTCAGTATTTAAACTGGGCTGATGTGAAAGTATGATGGGCCACTAGAAACCACAGAAATGAAGCAAAGGAAACAAAGGGATTCCACCACACACCTTGCTGAGAAGTGGGAATTCACGCAATCAAGACTGTAACACTGTCAACAAAAACTTTTGGCTCAGCCACTCCCAATGCAATAAAATCACTATTGCAATCTCTGCTGCTTGGGTAGCAAAGTGAGGTGGTAGGAATTACTTTACTGCATATCTCAGTTCTTATTTTGTCTCTGAGCAAGCTCAACCTGAGTAAAAAAGTCAAGTAATGCACTCTCAGATATATGTTGCAGCTGCTATTGTGGGAGGTCTGCATTACAGGGTTCAGTGTGTAGCAGGTCTGTGACAGCTTCCTATATCCAGGGGCACAAAATGTACCAGGTGACCTTCTTAACTTGTTGAGCAGAACATGACATCTGACCTCACTGCCTTTAGCATGATGTGTCCCCAGAAGTTCACGACCAGGGCCAGTAAGCACGTATCTCAGTAGCTCAGGAGTGTTGATCTTCAGCCTGTTTGCCTCGTTAAACAAACAGAGGGTCATTATAGGTAAGTGCCCACAGGGACGTGAAGGTGTAATCAAACGTGACTTCAAAATGGCTTGTCAGATTTATGTGTTACCGATTCTGAAATGTTGTGGACAAACCTGCTGCAGACTCATTACCCTGTTAAAGTCTTGGCCCTCACCTTGATGTGATGATTCTGGATACTGAAAACTGACATGACTTTACAAGAGCATGCACCAGTAGAGGTGGTATGGTAGAGCTTTAGGGAATGACCGAATACGTTCTAGTTTCTTAACTGTACAAGTTTATACTCATGTTAACCCCCACAGTGGGTTTCACATAATTTGGAGTTGATGATTACACATCACTTTGTGCAACAAATCATCAAAATATTATCCCTTGTATTTGTTGTGTTCACGTTAGGGCTGTCACATCACGGTTATTGACATCAACATAATTCATGATAACGATATTATTACCTGGACATCTATTTTAAAAAAAAGCAGTAATGCTATCAGTCATATTCACCTATATGTTTATTGTGTGTTGTAATTTTTTGTAAATTAATTCAAATTAATTCCAAATACAAGTGCATGAAGGTGGGAAGAGAGTCTGTAACCATAACTGTAAAAAATACTTAAAAAGATGATTTACAGTTATTTACAGTACTAACATTATCAGTGTTTCATCATTGTTATGTATACATTAGACCTAAACATTACCATAACCCTAGTTCTCATATATTAATATTTTTTTATTTTACTATTAAAGGAATTATTCACATTCATTATTTTTTTTTTCATTTTTATTTGGCTCTGGTTTTGTTCTTTTGACAAGGGAGGAAAGAATATTATCACTTCCAGCTGCTATTTTTTTATTTTTATTTTTTTTATTTATTTATTTGTTTTGCTTTGCTTGCAGCTAACTTGACTACTTTTCTTTATTAATAATAATCATTAAATTCTTGAGGAATCTGGAAATGTCTTTAAAAACAGAGGTAAGTAAACAACCTGCTTCTCTTCATCAATGTAGTTTGTATGTTTTTAGCTTTACGCTAACAGTTAGCTCTGTGTGTTTCAAAGTGTAAAGTCAGCTCATTTTTAAAATGATGCAGCTGCATAAAGTTTGTCTACTATACCTTTAATCATTCCGCCTTTGGCTTGTAGCCACAGAGATGAGTTAGTTTCACAATAACTATTTTTTCCTTCAGTTTTCTCAGTGCTTTCTAGCAGGTGTTGGCCTAATGTTGGTGTTTGCATTGTTGTATTGACTAGTTCTCCACTGGTAGCAGTTCACTACAGGCTCAATAACATTTTACTGGTTTACTGAAGCAGAATTAACTATTGACAAAATGTAACTAATTAGTATGTGTGCTAGAAGTACAGTGACCCAGCCCTATTGTATTTATACAATTGGATGCTTAATATTAATACATAGAGGGGCATGTATGCTGAATTGTAAGGTTGTAACTGCCTTAGGCTAATTGATAATTATTGTAGGTCACTGCAGTTTAATTGATGTCAGTATATGTTATTAGCTTATTAGATGTTTTGTATGTAAAATCAGCAAAGTAACTATTGCAGAATATGTAAGTGTATAAGTCTAAAGTAGCATAAATGGGACATACCTGAATAAAGTTAATATATAAAGTTAGACCTAGCTGCTGTGCTTGTATGTATGCTTGTAATGCATTTAGAGTGGGCATATTTGATTTTATTGGTATACTATAAAGCAAAGACACAAGATTTGTTGTTTTGTGTTCAAGTTGTTTATGTTCATTATTATGTCTATTCAGTCTTCTCAAAAATGAGAGTGAAGCAGAAGGGTGAAGAGAGGGATTAGAGAGTCTATCACAAGCTATCTCTCTATGCATTATTACTTAGACTTATAAACTACATGGTTGCACTGCTACTTTGGTTACTGCTACTTCCACCATGTTCTTTATTAGCAATAGGTGAAATGCTAAAGTTGCATTAAACACTATTTATAAAAGTTGTGGCAGACGTACTATGCTTGCATCCCTGGTGCAGGATGCTGAAAGCTGCTGACACATAATAGGACAATCTCCAGGTTATTTGTTTCTGGTCAGGAGGGCAGGTAGGACTATCGTATTCATCTCTTCTTAATTTGTGGAAGCCTGCAATTAAAGTTGAATTTTGAAGTTTTATCATTTCACGTTAACTCAGTAAAATATTCCAAGGAATCAAATCGTTCTCCTTTCTAGCACTAAACTAGGAAAGAGCAATATAAATTATATAACAATATAAATACAATTGTTTATGGGACTATTTCTTATATTTTTCCTTGTTTTACCTGTGCCCAGTAGTGTGCAATGCATGACTACTGCCAGAAGGAAGGACTATTGCGCCTGGAAGCTGTTTGCCGACCAACATGCAGTAATCAAAAAAGAAGAGCACGTTACTAAATACCAGACATCAGACCATTAAAATGTGTGTGGAGCAGTGAGATTAGCGAAATGCTTGCCAACAAATATTAGAAACATGCAGAGCCAAAGACTATTACAATTCCAAAAATAACCAAAAATTAAAGGTCCAGTGCAAACTCTAGCAGTAAAGCTAGCATGTTATAAGTCTACCACAGCAGTGCACTGTCATTTGATACTGGGGTGGGTGAGCATCAAAGACTAGCGGAATAATTCACAGTGAATAAGGAATAGTACTTCTGCTTGAGAAGCCCATCATTACTATCCGCTGCCTCCTCTCTTCATGATGGCTCAGTAGCACACCCCTCCACTGCATAAAATGAACACTTGAACCCTTAACGGATGCGGATCTGCGGACAATGTTGGGAGAATCAAGCTGGGATATTTTTCAGCTTTCCTTTGTCACAAGTAGCACACAGCAGGAAATAGTCTGCTTCTAATGCGTTCATATTGCTAGAAATATTCCTTGTGGTTTATGCCTAGACAGTCTTAAAGATGGATGTCGCTACTGGGTCTTAAAAGTGAAGCTAGTGAGAAATTTGCATTCTTTTTAATGGCCAGCAGGAGGCGACTCCTCTGGCTGCAAAAGACCTGTGATTGTATGGAAGTATATGGGAAAAATGCCCTTGGCTCTCTGTCTCTGTGACCACACTAAACACTTTCCTGATGCCTTTATGGGCACTGAGTGCTAATTTGAGGTTATACTGAAGACAACATAAAGCTCATTTTGTGAATTGTGGTCATGATTGGAGTCCGAAAGGAGGATTAAACAGGGTATGCTCATTGGCTAACAACTTGTCAGTCACAAGCCATTACCCAATGAGTGTGCAATGCTTCAGTTTCCACAGTCAGATCCACCCCTGCTTTTCACATCTGGTTTCAAAACACCAACATGGCGAAGGCACAAACACTCAGCTTGAAACTTCATAACACTTCCCTAACTATTGGATCATGCTGCTGTGGCTACGTCCATCTTTTATAGTGGCTATGGATTTAGGTGAAAGAGCTGCCAGGATAAAGTGTGCAGGATGCACACATGACACACACTCTCCAGCAGAGCATGTCCTAGACTCTTAGCTGTGCTTTTTGCACATTAGTGCAATCTGATATCACATAGACTTTGTGCTTGGGAGCAGGCAAGTTAAAGACGGCTTAATTTCCGTTCCGATTTCACTGGACATTTGTTCTCACATGCACCTTGGTCACATCCTTGAAAAGCTGAGGGCTGCAGTGCATGTGAAATAGGGCTTTTCTCCTCCAAATGTTATTTTAACAATCTATCAGGGAGGAAACACTGGGCTTCAGCTGCAACTTTTGGTTTACTGGTCCTCTTTCTCAACTTCTGGGCTACATCTGCATCCCCAGTTGCCCACTTGTTATTGTTACCACCACACCCTAATATATGACTCTAAAACCAACCCTGATGTGTTCCAGTTGTTCTTAGCCACGTCTGAATAAGTTTACTTATTTCATTTAGAAAAACTTTATATATTATTGTTTTGTTAGCTTATGCTGGGTTTGTGCCTGAAGCGCTGAGTCCCATGCGTGTTCTGTCACTTCTTCTGTGAGATCCACGCTCATCTGCAGTAACAGACTGCAAGAATGTTGTTTGCATTAAACTCTAATCTACCTCCAATGTACCTCTATATGTTGATGCTGCAGCTCAGCTTGTGAGATTTGCCTGGAGGATGTCATGTTGCTAAATGAGGCCCTAGCGAAAGCAGTCGGTGACGTGCGCTGAAAACACTGCCATTGGTATCTCATCTATAAATCCCCCAACAGAATCCACAGAGAGATAAAGACACTCGAAAGAGAGTAAGTGGGCCAAGGAAAGTTGCCGGCTTTGCCCGAGGATGGGACTTTTCCTGGCGGAGGCTGGAAAGCAGAGCTGCTGTCTGTGTTTTGTTGTCTTCTCTTTTTCTTTGGCACACTTTTGATTTGTAGTCCAACAGCTCCTGGCTGATCAGATAAAAAATGACAGGACCCCTGAAAAATGTTCCAACCTGTTCTTTCTTTCTACCTCCTTCTGCCTCGCCTCCTCTCCCAGTTCTCTCTGCAGACTGCTGCAGAGTGTGTGGAGTTGGGACAAGGAGCCCCTGCAGTCACAAGTATGGAGACGTGCGGAGGGAAACTGAACAGGGTGTAAACTTGTGAACCTCCCTGTCAGGAAGAGAATGAGAGCAGCAGTAGCTCTGCACAGAAGTGCTCTAGAGAGTAAAAGACACTGATAAATGGATGTCAGACTGGGAACTTGGTGTCTTTCTCTGCTGGTAGGTGGACACAACAGAGTCTGAGCTGTTGTCTTGAGAGAACAGAGCTTATTGGAGTCTTGAGGGAGTGTGTGAATGAACCTCAACTCAAACAGCGCATTGTCCCCTGCCTCTGTTCATGAGTGGCAGCTTGTTGGCACCGTTGCTCAAATTGTCAGTGGTATCATAACTCATGGATTGTTTGTAATCTTCTACTATATGTCAGGAATTTCATTGTGTTTTTTTTTTCAAACACCACAAATTGTCTTAATTTTAAAAAACGCCAGTTCACATACACTTCACTCAGAGGTGATGCTGCAGTCTGAGACCCTGCCCTGCTTCCTCGAATCTGCTGTTGCAGGACCATGCAGTCCTTATGCATCTTTATGAAACCCACTGTCATACATGTTTGTTTGTTTGTTTTTTTCCCTTTACTCTTGTATCAGTCTGGCAACCCGTTGCTTAATATGGTGGCTTAACCTCTCTAGCAGTGTTCAATTTTTCAGGGCTGTCATTGTGGTCAGAATATTGAGATGGGAGATTAAAAAAAAGTATATTCAGGAAAAGCTAATAAAAAGATAAATTGTTGTGAGAAATAACCAATGGTTTTGAGATTGTATTTCAGCTAGTGCAGTCCCTCTTTTGCTATCTACCTGTATGCAACCAAAACCTGCTCAAACATGGTTGATCAGTGGAATTCAGGCCACAAGCAGACTACAAATGGAAACCAGAAAGCTTTTGGTAACGAAATTCTTCTTCCTTGCCTGCAGATTCTATGCTTTCATGAGCAAAAATCTGTTAGGGTTAGGTCCCTGAAATGTTCTTGAAATTCCAATGGTTTACATCATCTGAATGGATGGATTCCTTGTCGTAATATTTTTTTATCATAAAAACGACTGTTTTATTGAGGGGAAAAACATGTTTTTCTGTCTCTTGTGTTGAGTTAATATTTTACCTTCTAAGATACATGGGCCACATTTGGAACTTTGCATATCAGTTTAGGTTCTTAATATAATAAGGTCTGCACTGTTATAGCTGTGGTTTGTACAGCAATGCTAAGTAGACGGGCACATATCATCATATGTCAGCAATAAACTATCTAACACAGAAAGCAATGAAAAGGAAAGTTGATGCTGAAGGCAGACAATTTCCACTAATGTGGAAGACTGAGTTGACTACATCTTTACAAAGTTTAGGATTACTGAATGCCACATACCTGTAGCTGTCAGGCATGTTAAACATGGCATGTTGTTGTGAACTGCCTCTATATTGACCTTCTTGCAGGACTGTAAGCAGAATACATCGTTTTGCTTGACAAAATGTTATGCTAAATAAACCTTTGTGGACTGGCTGCGGGCTTCATGTAGATCACATTGTACGTGACAAAGGGTTTACATTATATTATAACATGTCAATAAAGTATAAATGTCTGGCCCTTGATGTGGTTTTTCATTTCCCAGAGTGGCCCTGAATGAAAGTGAACTTGACACATCAGTTCTAAGATGTTTGCTATTATTTATTAAGAGAATTTTTTTTGTAGAAATATTGAGGTTATATGTGCATTTAAAACTTTCACTGCTTTCACACAAATCACTGCTGAAATATTGCCACCAGTACTGAAAAGCTTGAAATGAAACCCATTCCCACCCTGATTCACTTGGTGGTTGTTTTGTTGTTTGGAGATACATTTTTGTGGTTTCAAAGATATGAGACCTTCTATTTGAAATTGGACCCCTTCTAATTTTGAATAATAGTCTTCTCATTCTTTCCTCGCTGCATCTGTTAGGTGTTTGGCTGACCTGGTCAGTGACCTGAGGGCTTTAACTGAACATAGGCTGCACAGGTGTGATCCGTGCGTCTTTGTCACTGAACCTGTGTGTCAAAGACATTACTTGCTGCTAATAATTGACCTCTGTAACAAGCCAAACAGGTGAGATCAGCTAGGTAATGAAGACTTTAAATAATGTGTGCGTGTGCACCTTCACACGTGTCCTCTAATGATCTCTAAGCCCCTGGCCGTTGCTGTTTTCCCTTTGAGTAACTGTGCTGCCCTGTGGTTTAAAGCAACTAATAGCCGTGCACAGGGGGACTTTGTCATTTCCTACAAGGGCACATTGCATGTCCTTTGATGGTGGGTGAAGATTAGGACTCGCCTTCACTGCTTTGAAATACCACTCTCCTTTGAAGCTCTCACCTAGCTTGGGTTTGCCTGGATAATGTCATCCCACAAGTTTGCTCACTGCAGTCAGTCTTGTAATGTTTGGTGAAGTAAAGTATTGGATAAGAAGTCTCTCATTGACTGTACAGTCCAGTTAAAGACTGATACATTTATGATGACCAGCTTAAAAGCTTAAAAAAGACCTTAATTTAATCAAATACATTTTTTCTGAGTCATTTTGTCAAGACGTTTTGTTGCAGGTATGAATTTAAAGGGAGCTTCTTATACTTTTCCTTATTTTCTGTCAGATATATTATTAAAACAGGGTTTTTCCTAGATCCTTTGGTGGGTGACTGTGCACTTAAAGATGAATGGTCTGCATATAGTTAAGGCAATGAGTTTGTGTTACATTACTTAACAGAAATGTATGCCTTTTCCTTTTTTTTCTGGCCATTTGATCAACAAAAATGTATATTTATGTTTGAGTAAATTAAACCCCAACTTAAAAAAGTTTGTAAATATTATTGTTCTTCTCCTCTGGGAAAAGGCCAAAAACTTTCATTGGTGCCAAAATTTTGTATATGCAGGAAAAACCCAGTTCTCTGGTTGATGCTCATATCAAACCTTATGGTTATAGGGCGCAGGAATCAGAAGAAAGATGGCTTAAAAGGAGAAAAGCTGAAACAGCTTGTTTTAGACTGTGTGTGAACAACCTTAACATATGTCACATAATCGTACACTTTTTTGAGAAATATATTCCTGTTATGTGTCCAGTATCTCTTTGGATGTCGGTCTCTGCGGCGACATTTCTCTTAGGCTTTAGGCCTAAATTGCCTTTGACCCTGGCCCTATGGCCCTATCCATTCATAATGGAACCTTAAGTTTCTTAAGAATTACATTTTTCTGGCCTTTCCAGCTCTTTTCTCCACTTTCCACTGCAGAGTAATACCCGAACATCCTTGATCTTTTCACACAAGACTTGCAGATGGGAGGATTTTCTCATAGTAAGAATCATTTAAGTGACCCCTTTGCCAGTGGTAGGGGTTTTGGGGTTGAAGATTGGATTGAGGATTGGAGGTGGGGGGTGTCACATTCGGATAATGACATTCCTGAGACCCGGAGATGGACACTAGAGCCCCATTTAAGCTGCTCAGGTTGAACCGGGAAGGACCGTGACCGGGCACTTTGGTAAACCTTGAAATCTTTGCGTGAGATCTTGAGAGGTATGCCACTGATATTACTGAGGCTCCAGTGGTTCCTAAAACTTCCACAAGTTGTGGAGATGTAGTCAGAAGACACATGTATGTATATCATGCTCCAAATGTTAATTAAAGGGTACTGAATGTATTATTTGGCACTTCTAACAAATTTAATTTGTTGTTTTTTATGTTAACATTGCTGATTTGTTTAACTCTTACAGCAGTGATTGAATATGGACAAGTAATGACTGCTTGATGTTGCAATCAGATTGTCACACTGTCAATAATTTTTTGCCTGAATGGAAGTTAAACAAACTAATAATGGTCAGCCGGGGCTGCCCTGACTGTTCATTAAAGCTGTGAATGAGTTGAGCCTCAGGAAAAGATGATTTTCAAAACATTTGGTCAACTCTTGCGTCATTCCTTTATCTCTCTTTCTGTGTCATTTCCCTCTTCCTTCCTCCCTGCCCATTGTTCTGTATTTGATTTCACCTCTCATAACAGCAGCTATGTAAATTTAAAGTAATCTTTTAATGACAAAGAGCATGGACAAAATTGACAAGAGGTGTACAATGTCTCTGCTTTCTCATGTGGATTTAGCAGCAGTGATGATAACAGAGGATTAGGAAAATAGCAGTTATTGGATTTAAACATCTTGTGGCCGAGTTAAAACCGATAATCACTGCTGGTGCTCGATGGCTGGAGCTGAGGTAATTCATCGCTGAGAGTGGCTGTCATCATTCACTTACAACTATCACTGTTTATGCAAGGAAAACAAACACACTGCTGGCTGCTGTTCTGAAAATAGATGAGATGCTACGCCACACTAACTTACGATTAGGAGTATTAACAAAACTGGCGTTTAATAAGAGCAGCGTATTATGTCATCCTCCTTGGGTTAAAAGGTGAAACCAAACCACAGCAGTAAGTCCAATAACAAGATCTTTATTTCATTTTCCTTCACCACACAGAAAGGATGGTGTTGTCAGATAATTGGACAGAGACACTGGAACCTGTGGATTGTGTGGGGTCGCATCTTAGCTTTGAGCTGTTATGAATTCTCTCAAAACTTGATGTACAAACTCACTGTTTTTTTCCAAGCATTCTTGCATTTCAAGAAGGCAGTTTACTGCTCTGTCTCTCCAAACCCACCTCATTAGTTTGCTGTGCCTTTTCTCTTCACCACACCTCGTCCTCATCCATGCATATCTGCATATCACTGGAGTTATTTATGCTCTGTTTTGTTTTCAACACCCCATCTTGTAAAAAAGCAGGGCTTCCAGGCATAAAGCAGTCAAAAACTCCTCTTCCCTTCAACCCGTCCCACCTTGGCTGGAGAATTTATGGCCAAGTCATAGCCCTTAAGACAGAAGCTGAGAAGAGGCTGCCTGGGCCCTTGCTGAAACTCAGCACCCTCTTGTTTTTGATGCCCCAGCTCATTTTGTCCCCTTTTTGGACATACTCGATACCATGGGGATGATGCCACTGACAGTAGTGCTTGACACCCATTCCTTAGCACCTGCCCAATCACCTGAAGCTGTGTGTTTCATCTTAACACCCCCCAGTAACACCTACCCTAGCCTACACTTCAAAATTTGTTACCCAAATCAAAGGTTGCATGCATTGTTAAGGTTCAAACATTACACCAGTGTCATGTAAGCTCTTTGAACAGAACAGCTGCAGGTAATTCACAGAGAGAGAATCCCAGGCTCTTTGTCACTGTTGTCTTATGGTTCTTGCTGAAGCCAGGAGTGGGTGTAAAGTCCTCTTTGCCATTAACACTTCAGCCCTGTGGCCTGTGTGCTTGGCAGCTGCCTGCTCTGTAAATGAAACCAGAAGATGCTCGTGGTTTGGACAGCACCACGGTGGGACCACATGCTAGTTGGGCTACTAAAGTGCAGTAGCTCTGACAAGTATTGTGTCGCGAGCCAAAAGAGCTTTGTCATTCGCCTACGCAAATATCTCCAAAATAGAAGCTTTATGTTACAAAAGATAACCAGGAGCTATGAGGTCAGCTGCATGTAGCTGAATCTGTAATGAGATAAACCTCTAAATTTCAGTTGCTGGTGCCAAAAGCGATCTGGGATAATTTAACAAAGAGTAAAACCCTGCGGCACCTAAACATATTGTCTCCTGACAAATCCGTAGTGGAGGGGGTGAATTGTACTGCAATTGAAGCAAAATGCCCAAAATGGACTGAATTAAGTACAGCGTGTACCACTTGGTAAACCGCAAATTTGTAATATTTTTTTTAATTGCGTGGAACTTTGTCAGTGCCAAACATTTTTTAGATTCACTTCACAGCAGGTTTTGGGGGGCCGGCGGCCTGAATGTAGAACAGTGACGCACAATAGCAAACAAAACCAAATGACGCTGATCTTATAAGCCATGATTGTTGTACTTCCTAAGGCACCCCTAAAATTATATGGTTGTATTTCAGAAAAGAAATTAATTATGGTTTATAAATAGGGAGCTGCTTTTGAGGCTTTGTTGAGTTTTCATGCGCAGCATCAGTCCTGTCATTGTCCTTGAGTGAAAGACACAATTTATGTAATTATGAATGACTGTAACTGTTATGTGCAAATAGTCAGAGTCCATCCTTTGCAGGTGACAATTCATATTAACACGGTGACCACTCGCTGAAGTATTTTTTTTTCTTAAATTCAAAAAAGACATCAATGTTTTTAATGATTTAAACTAAAAATTCATCCTCTTTGCATCATAACATACTCCAATGTGATAAATAGACCTGAGTGTAGAGGGGAAAAGAACGGCAAGCCTTTTCCGTTACACTAGTATTTGAGGTTAAGATTCTTTGGACTGGGCCAGAGAACATTTTTCCACGCAGTCTACTGAAAGTGCACATTCTGCCCTCTCAGAAATGATCATTTGACCAAAAAAAAAAAGTCTCTCTCTCTCTTTTTATGCAGCTATAGGGTCTGATGCTGAAACTGTGGATTCGTACTCACCACCAGATGGGATAGCCTCCAAGCACCCGCGAGCTGGACAACCACACACACATCAAATATCCAATCAGATACAAATCCATGAGGTAAGCCTTGTAGTGTGTGAGAGGGTAAGTGGATCAATACATAGAACTTCCAGTAGGCAATGAAGAAGAGTTTCCAGGAAGAGAAGCTTTAGGGCAGCTTGATTGTTGAATGAGGGGAAAATTAAAATGATATTGAAAAAAAAAAAAATCTTCCTCCTTGTTTTCCCCCCTTCTTTGAGTCGGGCCAGGAAAGTGTGTCTGTCTCCTAGTAGTTAAGAGAATAAGTGTCTCTTACACACATGCACACACGCTCCTACCCGTCCTCTCCTTCCCTCCCTCTCTCTGAGGTTCTTCCCTAAGGTAGATATATTTTTCTCTCTCTCTCTACTTTTTTCTCCCTCAGGATGCCTCATCCACAGGCCCAATATTAAGAGGAGGGAGCGGCGGCGGGGGGAGAATGAGGTTTGGAGATGTCAGCTGGCAAGCCAATCACAGAAGATGGCCTTAGGTTACGAAAAAAAAAATTATTATTCGATCCCATCTGTCAATCACACGCCACCCCCTGGTAATGTGAAAAAGAAAGGAAAGAGTGAAAAGAGAGCAGGAGGGAGGGAGGGAAATGAGAGAAGGAGGTATAGGGAGGGACACATGAAAAAGGTAGCGCCGAGTTGTTGCTCAACTTGCTTAATCCTGGGATCATCGGAAAAAAATTATCCCCCAAAGTGGTTTGGAGGTAGGCGATGTAGGCCAACTCCTGCCCAGGAGGAGCCTCACACACGCTGACATACATGTTGACACATTGATTTTTAGGGGTTGTGCCCTGACTAATTGATCCGGATATATGTGCATACAGTGTGCAGACACACATGTCAACACACGCATAATCTCCGTCCCACTCACGGGCACATATACAGTGAATTTTCTAAATTGTTGTCCACCCTCCCCAACAGGGGAGGACATAAAAGGGAACACAATAAAGCCATAAACTGTGGCGGTGGCTGGGCTAGGCATGCAGGGGTTATGTGCTTCAGTGGCCCAAAGGCGACACATTTTACATCAATACTATTGTCATTCTGATGGGCTGTGGGGCAAGCAGCCGTGGGACAGGGGAGGAGGAGGAGGGAGAGGAGAGGAGAGGGAGATAGGGAGTGAAGGAGGAGGGTGGGATGCTTGTAATGGACTTAGCCTGAAGTAACCACGCATTTGATTCACATACAAGGAAACTGATCAGCACGAATGCAAACAAGATAACCTGGCAGAGATCAAACAAAGTCAATTGCAGTGATGATAATCTCGTTAAGAGTTTTGTCTCAAAGTGTTATCAGGCGGTCATCATGGGAGGAATGATCATCAAAGACACAAGCGCTTCAAAAGACATTTTGAAACCAGTAATGAAGGCGGTTATCGGTGTGAATTTCAGATTTGACTTCATGGGGTTTTTTTGTATAAAAAGTGATCTGAAGTTTCTTCAATCAGGATTATTTTACTCTACCAACCAGGTGGCTGTCAGGCTTTTAGAGACTGATGCTGTCACTTTTAATATGTTGTTTTAGAAGTTGTGTAACATTCATTATAGGTGGTCAGGACAATTCACTTAGGTGTCCACCTGCCTGGGGACTACAGATGGAAATTAGCTAGTGGCAAAATCTGCTGCAAGGCATCTTTTCTCTTATGAGATCAGTGTTTTTATGCATAGTTCCTGACAAGTAAAGAACTAAACCAAATCATAACTACTAGAGGCATTTTTCTTGCCAGGTAAACTGCATTTAAGGCCCTTTCAAACAGACATTTCCACACCTGATGAATTCTTGCATCAATACATCACAAATGTGAGTTAACACTTATTAAAAATTCATTTACAAGCCTGGATGGATTACCTGATGGATTTCACAACAGATTGAGAGTGCAGAGCCATATGGAAGCCAGTTTTTTGGAAAACCTGTTTTCAAGTCAGAAAGGTCAAAAGAAATCAACTGACAGAGTAACAAATGTTTTATTGATTTGATCCTAATTCAAAGTTGTAGATGCATAAGCATAGCATTTTAATGAACTTTGACATAATTACAGGAGTATGCATTTTATTAATGCTCCTATTTGTGCCATAATGTGTTTTAGTCATGTGGCATTCAGTGCTGCTTAATTACAGATACTAGCTGTTAAAACGGTGCTTGTGATGTACCTGTCAGCATAAATACTGTTACCTTTAAATAAATTTCCCATGTATATATAGCAGTATTTATACCACACTTTTATATCCCTTTGGTGCCTGTTGCCTGGGGGTGGTGGTGCCCTTCCCGAAGACCTCCAGGGCATGAGTGGGGCGGTAAGGTTGCTCAGCAGGGGCTGGGAGCGTGCACTCTGCATCGAGAAGGCTCATTGCCCACCGCATGGAGAGAGCCCAGTGACCAAAGTCTGGAGGTCAGTAGTGGAGTGCCCCCTTCACCCGCTCCTTCTGTGTTTTATTCCTCCTTAACAAAGAAGATAGGGAAACAACAGTGACTGAGCAGCACTCGACCTACCGCCCTGTTTGAGAGGAGGGTTGGGGTTCTGTGGGGGGTAAATATGTCAATAACTGATATATTGCTTGGTGAAACTTGTACGAAGCCTGCTCTCCAGTTGGCTGTGGCGGGGAGTCTTCTATGCTATACCAATAAAGATGACTTTTCAATGCCTCAAGTCAAGATACGGTATGTCATAGCCTTGCTGACAATGAGGCAGGTCTGTTTTCGATTATGAACAATGTCATGTGTTACGGCATCATCAGAAATGTGCCGAGCTCAGCGCTGGGATTTGGATGACAGTTGCTGTGCAGGAGCGATAGACGGTGTGCAGGGCCAGGGATGGATTATGGGAATGTGACACCGGTCTAATTTATGAGTGCAGGCAAAGGAATCAGTCTGCGGTTTGCATCTGAACAACATTGAAACCACGTTTCCCAGGTTGAGGCCACAAGTGCAGCGCGAACTGTCCAGAAAGGCAACAGCGAGTATGGGCAAAGACATTGGAGGCTCAGCAACAATTGTGGTGGCGTTTTGAGTGGTGGTGTTTTGGACAAATATCTGCAAAGGAAGACCTCGGTGTGCCTGTCTGCATCAGAAGGGGGGAGGCACACACAGAGGTCCCCTACCGGGCTGGTTTCTACGGTGACCTGAGAAAGGCCGTAACCAGGTCCGGCTCTTTCTCAGGCCTAATCAGCGTATTACCACAAAGAAGGACATGTGTTCAGCCCCCCCACCCCCACCTCTTTGCCCTCCCTACTCAATCCGACCAGCATGGCTGGACACAGGCAGCCAATAAAACTAGGATTAGGAGGGTAACTACACACACTGCGCTGTAGCGAAAAAGTTTCTGAACACGCCCAATCCCGCCCACCTCCCTTCACAAATTTCTTTTCTTCTCTGTCTCTCATTCCTTCCATCTTTCACTTTATTTCACTTGCTCCCATGTTTGTATCCTTCCTTTCAGAGCCCTCACCCTGTAAGCTCTTCACACAATGGGACGTCCAGAAATTACTCATTTTGTTGGAGTAGTTCAGCAAATTCCCCATGCCTCTTGCCCACCTCCCTCTTTACACTGTGAATCCTGTGCTTTATGCTGTTATGATAATGAAATAAGCCCCATCACAATGACAAAGCTGCACATGTGTTTGGCTGTGTACATGGAAGAGAGAATTTATGTGAATTAATGCTCCTTTGCATAATTTTGCATGGGTTCACGCTACTCTACAGTATGTGTGAGATTGAAATCTTCCACTTGAATTTAATGTCCAGGAAACAGATTTTCTTTGGACTGCATCTGTGAAGTAACTGCCTGATTAATTAATACCTCATGATAATCATCTCAACAAGGGCTCTATGTGCTGTATGTTCTGTCTGTACAGGAAGTAAACTGTGTGTACTGTCATGATTTGTCTGTCTTTTGGCAGTCTTGTGCCACTTGGTGGCTGAGCGACTGCGGCCTCATCTCACAGTCCTTGCTAATGTTTCCTGGAAATGGAACAGTGTTAAAGATAATATCAGTGCCTTTGTCTGGACTTTGTAAGTCTGGGGCAACGAGAGCTCTACCCCTAAATAAATCTTTTTCATTAGAGCGGCAAACACTTATCCCTTGGCTGTGTGAGGGACACTATTGGTGTGTTTGAGCCGCTCAGCAAGGTCCCACAGGGAAGAGCCTAAACCCTCAGCGGTCTTCAGCCGGACACTGAGGCGGCCTAATTAAAGGGCACTTAAGCCCCACAATGTGCGCGGTGCAGGTTAGAGTTGGTGGGGGTCCCCTGCGAGAGGGACAGAATTCATGGCACTCATAAACAAGGGAGTTCAGGACGGAGGGACAGAAGAGGGCTATGTGCCAGAGACTTTGTTCACACAAGATGAAGAGTCAACAGCCTTCCCATCCCTCACCCCTCTTTAGCCATCCCCCCTAATAACCACCTTCTTCAGAGAAGCTGCAAACACAATGCTGTCCCACTCCCCTCCTCTTGCTCTCAATCACCGCTGGGACAATGAGGGGACCCCCCCACCACCACCACCACACCACCTTCGCCATCCTTCTGCCCCTCCCCGACCCCCAAACAGACACTTCTTTTATTGAAATTCTTTGGTGTTCTAATCCTCCGCTTCCTCCAGGGGCAATAATGGACTCCCTGCGTCAGCCTTTTCCAGCGAGGCCATCATCCAAGCCTGCCTGGGTCACAAGTCCACCCCTCCTAACTGGAGAAGATTGCCCCGCAGTGTCATTCCTGTCACAAACAGCTCATCCACAGGCCATACAAGCTCCAATGCCATTGACCTTAAGAACATGTCTGTATTTTTGTTTAGATGTTTCTATATTTTCAGGTAACCATCTCCAAAGCATGGTTCAGATACGTTAATTAAAAGCATGACACTGATTTGCCAAAGTCCCTTCTCTCTCGCACTTGAAGATTTTTATATTTATTTATTAATTTTTTTTTGTAGTCTTTATCAGCTTTTCTGAACAATTCCCATTTGGCTACACTTCATATGCACTGCATTCAGATTCTGAACTCATGAGTTGGTAGATATCTAGAAGTTCTGGAAATACAAGATACTGCGTAAAATACATTTTCAACCCGCAAATTTTCTTGAAGAAGTGATGAGTACAGATTATACTCTATATTTTTTATAAGGCCATACTTGTATTGCCTAGTCTTATACATGGTTACCTTCGTTTATTTAAATACTTCTCATTATATTGAGAGGTATTTAAAATACCTCTCAATATAATGTCACAGCATCACAAATCGCAGCCTTCATTTAGCATTGTTGAATTAACACCTTTAGCTTTAGCTGAGGATAACCACCAAAATTTAAACTTAATATTTATACTATAAAACTGAATACTCATTAAGCAGATAAAGCATTAAGCAACAGTTACTCAGACAAACATGCAGAAAATTAGTACTTGAATCCAAGATTTACTGTATGAGGTCGTGTCCTTCTGTATTTCTTTGCTGCTAAAAAGAGTGATCAGTGGCAACAAGTAGAAAGACAGGAAAAAAGCTTGACCTAATTATTATACCTTATATCATGTCACTGTGCTTCTGCAGTTGTGTTTTTAAATGTAGAAACATCTCAGGACAGACTCAAGGATGGCAGCAGCCAGTTCAAAGTGTGTTGATGGTGACATCTGCTGGTCTTCTGCAGTCAGAGTCTCCTGTTTGTCAACATATTGTTAATGCAATTCAGTAATCCTAATTTCTTAAACCCGGAGAGTGAAATGCACAGCTGCAAGTAACAGGTTCTTTTTGTCTGTTATTGTGACAAATGCTCATATTTATGGGAATCTAAAGTTATGAAGGCTGTTAAATTTAGAATTATAAAGCAAGAACAAATGCCATAAATGTAGGAGCACAATTCAAACTGTGAATGCTGTCCATATGAAATTTGGGACTATTTTCAAAAACTCACCAGACAGCCTGTGTTTTCATTTATTGGTTTAGCTTACACTTACAAAACTCCAACATCTTTACAATATCTAGCACAATATACCAAAGGATGCAACTCATAAGTCCTTCAAGCTGCAGGCTTTCCCATATCACAGAATATATAACTGTTTCCAACTTTTGTTTTATAGCTATCGGATATGGTTTTATGACTAATGCAAGCTGCACTAGTTAAATTGAGTAAAGGTTATGACTTCCCTTCAACAGTTGTTAAATTCCAAAG
Source organism: Paratilapia polleni (assembly GCA_015106735.1). Lineage (NCBI taxonomy): Eukaryota > Metazoa > Chordata > Actinopteri > Cichliformes > Cichlidae > Paratilapia > Paratilapia polleni. Next base: position 28,530 of record VUQI01010483.1, read on the forward strand.
TAATATCAAGACTTTACATGCTTGCAAAACTGTTGAACAATCATCTTCAGTGTAGGGAAAAAAGAAGCATTTAACAAAATGTAAAAGTAATGTTATAACACACAATTTAATGTTTTAATCCCAAACTTTAACAAGTTTTTAGAGCTTTTTAGTAACAGATTATCACAGGCAAACAACAATGCTGATGTTTGGTAAAAATCATGGGTACAGATTTCTTTCCTGACCCTTTTTGTGTTCAATTTAAATGTTCTTCCCAGAATACATGCATGACAGCTACAGTAATCTGTCTGTAAAATTATAGATGATAAATCGATACAGATTTGTGACTTGTCTTCGAGCCTCAGAAAAAAATATTCCTGGCTAAAGACATACAAAGAATTTACACTTGACTCACAGCTTAAGACAGCCATGGAAATATGAAATGCATCTCATCATTACATGCTCTTATTACTGGCATGCATCCTATTAATGAAGTCGGATTACATCTGAAAGGCTTAGCTAAATGAGCCGTGGGCAAAAGGCTAAGAGCAGAGAAATGTAGTTTACAGAGGAACATATCTAAACATCTGTTAGATTTATGGTTGTGTAGAAATGAATGCAACCGCAGGACATTTAATCTTTGATTTTATCACCATCAGTGGTAACCAAAGTTGTAATACAGCTATTAAATAGGTGCTCTAGACTAAAACATGGAAGAAACAATTTGTAGACTAAGGAACTGATATAAACTAATGGTTTAAAACAGCTTTAATTTAACATGGCATATGTTTTAGAGGTAACCTTCCTAATTATATTTTGTTATTTGAAAGGTGTTATTTAGAAGGTCTACCGGCACCATCGTTTGCACAAGTCTTTTGATGTCAGATGTGTCCACATGAGT
>VUQI01010483.1:29429-43778 GCA_015106735.1 Paratilapia polleni
CCCCCCCCCCCCCCATGTGTATTTTATCAGTGTCATGTACTTGGCCATTGTTCCAGTGCCAGAGATGATCTCACAGCATTGTCATCCATAGTTTGCATTTGAGCAGAGCTCTAGGTTTACATATCTGACACAACTATAACTCCCAAGGCTATGAGCACATGAGATAGTCCGCTGTCAGGCGGCTAAACCCGTTTGATGCCACTCATCACAGGGTTACCCTTAGATACAGTGGGTGTCACATAACATTTCATGCAAGTACAGTTCTGTTGACCCCCTTGGCCTCAGGCTACTGTGGGGCTAAATTAGTATTTGGGTTTATCTTGGAATCTAGAACATGACACTGTTGATCTTTTGATTTTGAAACCACAGTATGAGCCCCGTTAGTCATTTATTGTTGCGTCTTGCAAGGTCTCCTCTCCTCTTGGCTACATGAGGAATCTAGGGCTTTTGTGTGCGTGTATGAAGATTTTGCTGTTTAATTCAAAGCTGTGTTGGAGTACACCTTCAGACCCACTTTTAAACCATTGTGTAAAGCTCCACAAGTTAAACTGCTTGCATTTTTATCAGCTGTGAGAGTGTGGCTGATATTGTTTTCAACTTTTGATTCTTTGTGTGTATCATTGTGGCAAAATTCTGTCCTGTTGACACCCACTGTAGTGTCTCTGGATAGTTATTGCCAATGCGATTGTGTGGCAATACTGCAAGATGCAGTTATGAAACCTTACAGGAGTGAGGCTGAAGAAAAGGGGGGAGGAACCCATCAATACTGAATAAACAGCACCAGAAGTGGGGCACCTTTTACCCCTGTCCCACATTATTTTTAATTTGTGATGTATTTGTAACTTTTATGTGGTGTACAAATATAATATTTTCAAAGAGAGTCTGAGGACTCATTGCTGTAGTGGCTGGTGTAATTTCTTTTTAAAATAGTGTGTGTGTTTTCTAAAGTCTGGCTATTATTCAGTGATAGTGAAGAAAGACTGTCATCACTAGTCATGTGGATGTTACCGTCACCGTCTTTTGCTGCCCACGCTACAGTATGACAAACGGGAAATCGAACAGAGGAAGTCACCACAAATTTCACTGTAATATGATGGAAATTACCACAAAGAAAAGGAAATGCAGCTACAAAGACTCTGAAACTGTTCATAACAGGGTGATGCTGGTGGAATTTGTTTTGCCTTTATTGTTAGAATTTTTATAGTTCACATGGTGAAGAATAGTGACGTGAACTTACACAGAAAATGTCAGTCTCACAAAAGTCTGGCTAATTCACATTACTAACCCACCAGTGTCCCACATTATCCCACACAAACATCGTCTTTGCGGCACATTTAATTAGTTGGAATCTGGTCTCCTAGGTGAAAGACATTTTAAAAACATGTTTAGGTGAAAAATTATCACATAAAATATGTTGAATAAAAGAAATAAACTAAATTTGTAATGGTTTTTACCATGAAAGAATTTTTTTCCCAATACTTATGAAATTAACAATATTTAGTGTTTATAAAATGAAGGATTGTTAAACAGAATTTAATATGTCAATTTCTTTTTACTGCTATGAAAGTATTAAGCATTATATGCTTAACTAAAAGTGCTCACAGTTTAATTTAAAAAGAATTTCCTAGATTTTTCTTTTTTTTTAGATGAGGATTTTTATTTTTATTTTAAGTTTTTAATAAAATCAAAGTAATATTTTTATATTTTAAAAAAGCAGCAGTTCAATTGCATGAACTTCATTTCCTCATTTTAAAATGTAATATTCCTGTTATTAAGCGTAGTCCATAAGTGTCAATCATGCTCTCCAATAGCTCCTCCTCTGCTGTGACGTCAAGGAGACGTATCTACGTCTTTTCAGCGCACTACGCTGTGATTGACCAGCTTAGCCCGCATGACTTCGTGCAGCGAATCACAGGAAAATGCGAGGAGCAAAAAACCTCGAGTGGCCGAGAGAGCGAATAGGCATGACGTAACACCGTGGACTGCTGTGTTGTCACCAGCTGTTGGCTAAGAAGACGAAAGAAAACTGGACGCGTCTCGATGGATTGTGAGTCCACGAGCAGACCATAGCGTTTACAACCACGTTTGGAGCCGACGGAGGGTGTCGGGTGACTAATGGAAGCCCCGCAGACTCCCCAGCCTCGCAGGGACAGTATTAGTTACATAACTGAAGCCATCGATAACGCAAAAACTGTGATAACGGAGTAGTACCCGTACAGGTCGGAGTTGAAGCCATTTTTCTCTGCAGTAAGTGTAGTGATTTATTTACTCAGTTATAATTAGCCCTTATTAACGCATTTTTTACTCCTTGTTTTGTTGGGAAGTCCACTTAAAGATCTTTGCTAAGGATAGTTTGTTTCCAGTGATATTTTCTGACAACTTGCAAAACAGCATGCTGGAATGACCAGCGCTTGCGACATTGTTTACTCTAGTCAATTAGTTGCTACTGAACCAGCAGATACTAGCTTGTTCAGCAGTTTTTTCCATGTATAAGGTTAAATCTTAAAATGCGGACTAAAATCTTAATTTTGTCATACATACATGTTTTCCCCATATATCCCACGGCCACAGAAAACACTGGCTTCTGATTGGCTTGCAGGTGTTTTTTAAAGCCATTATATAGCCTACTGTTGCTTTATTGTAGCAATACGTAGAAATAGTTGTTTCCTTTATGTAATTTCATCTAGGGGCAACAAAGTCATATGATTAATTAATTAATTCATTCATTTTAATTTTTTTTTTGTTGAATTCATTGCACCTGTCTGTATAGCTTAATTTACAAGACCTTTTAGCCGCTGGAGTTTGCAAATAATCAGGTGTAAACATCTTTGTGTTTATATTTCAGCAGACAGTTACACAAGTTTCACCGCCACCATCATGAATGTGGGAACAGCACACAGTGAGGTTAACCCCAACACCCGAGTAATGAACAGCAGGGGTATGTGGCTGTCTTACATCCTGGGTATTGGCCTCCTTCATATCATTCTGCTGAGCATCCCCTTTGCCAGTGTGCCCGTGGTCTGGACCCTCACCAACCTCATCCACAATCTGGTTAGTAGTGCAGAAAACTCCAAAGGCACCAGCACTGCCACAGTTTGCCTTAACCTTTGTTGAACAAGTCGGGTTAGTTGAGGGCACATGCAGTGCAGTAACGAAGTTTAGGATGTGGTGAATGAGAGTAAGTTGACAACTGAGTCATAGACACATAGCTCCGTTCTGCTCCAGCAGCTCTTAGGCTTGCCCTTGGTTAATAAGGTGGTGCCAGTAATGCTTTAACAAGCTTTTTTTTTTTTTTTTTTTTTTAATTTCAGAGTTTTTGCATTATAAACTTAGACAGGCCCTCATTTCTTGAGAAGAGTGCAGTATTAACCACAGCTTGCAGAATTTGTAAAAGATGAAGACCTTAAACTTGTGTTAAATAACTTCCAGGAAGATTTTGTTTTCTTTGTTTGTATTCACACAATAAGCCACTAGTATGGCAGTTATTTGTTACAACCATGCTTTTTCCCTCTCTGTAGTGCATGTACCTTCTGCTTCATACGGTCAAAGGGACACCTTTTGAGACCCCAGATCAGGGCAAAGCTCGCCTCCTTACACACTGGGAGCAGATGGACTATGGTGTACAGTTTACTGCTTCGCGCAAGTTCCTCACCATCACACCCATTGTCCTGTAAGTTGCATTGCTCTGCTTTTTGCTGCATATTAAGGACCCATTGAAAACAAAGAACACAGTATAATGGGACTGTACTTTAAGCAAGTACATCAGATCTAAGGAGAGTGTAGACAGAAAATGACACGTATACAGACAATCAGAGTAGGTCATCAGTTCTCTGACAAGAACATGATGTCTCACTACCTTGTCATCCACCAGCACTATTGTGTTTGACAGGGCTAAAGCAAAAAGCAGTACTGCTAGAGATTGAACCTGTGTCTCTGTGCCTTAATCAGTGTGCTACTTTATCTGAATCAAATGGGAGTATCTTTTGTTCTGACTGAACTTGTACACAGTTGTACCTCTGTGAAAAATCTGTGTTTCATTATAAAATGCACTGCTGATTTTCCTCTTGTTTTGAATTTGCACTCACAAAGAGTGTGGATTGATTAGCATACCTGCTGCTCCCTTGTTAGCCAAGCCTGCAAATTGTGAAGGGGCTTAGTATTTACAGAAGTACTGCTTGCTTCTTTCTTGGGCTTTTTCTGTCCTTATTAACCACCAGAGTTCAGTTTACAGGAAGCACTCTGGTTCCCCAGGGCTTATTCGCCAGCTCAGCACGAACATTGTAGCGATAGCGGTTTTGCAGGTGTAGACTGTGTTTTTGCACTTCTTTAAAAAGGCCCTTTGTCATTTTGTTTTGCAACCAGTGCCAGCAGGAAGAAACAAGTGGTCAGTCTCTAGACTCCAGATGGAAAGGCTACACATCTGCTGAATGCTTCTGGGAGTGTTGTTTACATGCCCTTACCTGTTCCGCTGAGAGCAGGATAGGCAATTCATCATTCTCACTTCAAAAAAATAAAAAAATAAAAATCCTTTACTGGCATGTGCAGCCACACCTAAAAGTGCAGCTTAAATCAGCATAGTTTTTTATTTATTCCAGCATGTCATCACGAGTACCACAACTCTGCATCCTCTACAAGCATATAGCCAGCACATGGTTTATATAGGACAAGTGCTTTTTTGTTTTTTTTCCCAGAGGGTCATACTGACCTAAACAAAATAAGTGTTGGGCCACATGATGAAGAACTGTGAAACAAGACACACATATTGCTGAATTACCAGATCCTACTTAAAAAAACAAACAACTTTTGGTTGGAAATTGTTGCCTTTTTTAAAGATTTTTTACAACTTATAGTGTATAAGTGTCCTCTGTCCTCTGTCACCACCTATTGGTGTCCTCTGAGGTTACAATGAAAAGAAAACTTTCAAACTAGTCTGCATCTTCCTAATTGTCTTATATGCACCACTGCACCGATGAAATACATTGCATTATGTAATAAAAATAGACCCAAGATAGACTGTTTTACAATCATGAGAATCATGAGATGAGAAACTTTAATACTTTTGCTTTACAGACCTGCATCAGTGAATGAGTAAAAGATTAGGCTAAATTCTGTGTATTGTGTTATACATGAATATAATGAAAGTTCTGGGTTAGAACGTGCAGGCCAGCTGGGGCCTTCCTGTGTGGAGTTTGCATGTTCTTTCTGTTCCCTTCGGGGACTCCTGCTTCCTCCCACAATCCAAAGACATGCATATTAGGTTAATAGTTAGTTATTCTAAGTTGAGCAAGTGTGAATGTGTGCATGAATGGTGGTCTGACTCTCTATCTTAGCTCTGATAAACTGGTGACCTGTCCAGGGTGTACCCTGTCTCTTCCCCAGTGTCAGATGGGATAGACTCCAGGCCCCCTCACGACCCTGAAAGTGGCGCACCCTTTGTTAGAATCAAGTTAAATAGCAGTACAGACTCAAGAAGCTGATTCATCTGAAGATTCATTAACATAAGCTGTATTTCATTTCATTTTTGGGGGTGTTTTGTTTTCCTTTTAGGATGTCGCAGGCTCAGTTGAGCTGGCTGAGGGCCATATTTTTTCCGTGTGAGATATAGGAAGATCACTTCAGTTTGTTGCTTGGTCACACTCCCTGTCTGTTAAGGGAACTGTTATTTAATAAAGATGAGCTTTATCGATATGTAGATTGGGCACCATCAGTGAATGAAGAAATATTTAATAAATAATTCAATATTTACTATTTATGAACAAACATATTGTGTTACACGTGAAGCCAATCTTACTGTCCACTCAAAAAGCTTTAGACTACAAGCCACATTTAACCATACATTCACCCCAACCCTAAGTGCAAATGAAAAATGTTTATTGATAATGAAGCAACAAGCTTGACCAGAGGCTGGAGTGCATGGAAGGCCTCATGAGGACCGGCAGCAGCTCCCAGGCATGTTAGATCCCCCTGATACCTCTGAGAGAGGATAACAAACAGAGAAAAAGTTAAGGACGGTGGGATACAGAAGCAAGAAAAACGGGTGTGTGGGGCAAGTAGGCATTTATAGATGTAAGACAAGAAGGGGAGTGTTTGGGCTGTGGTCCTACTCCCGAACTTCAGATAAATTATCTCAAGTTCATACTGTATTGTATAGACCTTAAGCATTTTATCTACCTCTCATTTATGGCCAGTTAACCTAACATGTATGTCTTTGGATTGGGTTAGAATCAAGTTAAATAGCAGTAAGAACTCATTACACTCACCTCGAGATTCATTAATGTAAAGTTTTTGTTTGATTTTTGGTTTTTTTTTTTTTTTTTCTTTTAGGATGTTGCGGGCTGGATTGAGATGGTTTGGTGGTCCTTGGGTGGCTACTCCCTCTGTTTGTTAAGAGAATTTGTTGGAATAAAGATGAACTTTGTCAATAGGTGGATTAGGTTTGCAGATTCACATTTCACCTCAATTGCTTATAACCGATTTTGCAATTGTGTCGTTTGGCACATTGAAATAGTCTCACAAATCCAACTGCTGGCACCGTTTTTGTGAGTTAGGAAACAACTGAACTAAGTGAAAGGTTTTTGCATACTTAAAGGGAGATTTTATCAGGAAGCTTTCTTTACTAAAGACATTGTGCTTTCCCTCAGACATTTAGCAAACTGGCTTGCTTTCAAACCAACAGACTCCAGAGAAATGCAGACAGAGATTTATAAAGTTATTTGCTACCTATTTCCTTCCTGTAATCTTCTTATTCTTTTTCTGCTCATCTTTGATTCAGATATATATTAACCAGCTTCTACACCAAATACGATCGGGCCCATTTTGTGGTCAACACTGTCTCCTTGCTCACTGTACTCATCCCCAAGCTGCCCCAGCTGCACGGTGTGAGGATCTTTGGGATTAATAAGTACTGACACGGCAGAAGAGGACACCGGCTTCCTACGTCCCTGTGGACTGCTGAGAGCACACAGAGTATCAAGCTTCTGATTTGGCTGCAGAACCATGAGGATCTGTGGCTCTTTGGCGCCTTACTCTGCAAAGCAGCACTCTAAATAAAGCCTATTGAGCATACTGCCATGGTACCAAACCCCTGGAAAGAGACACAAAACACTAGAGAGCACAAAGGGAAAGTGTTCTGTTGTGATTATTTGTGGAATATCTTCTTTGAGTCCCATGATTTTCCAGAAACATTTCCAAAGGATTTCTGAAAGTATTGTGTACATTTCTGTAGAAGCTTTTCAATGTGACAACTGCTGGGGGAACAGGACAATGTAGTTGTACAAATATGGTGTGCCATTTTGCACTGCTGGCACACTGAGGCAGTAATCAAAGTTATTTTGTATGTAATGATACACTGCTGTATTTATTCAGCTTCACTTCTGTGTGTAGCTTCCTCTTCCTTGAGGTTTTTGAGCTTAGAGGAGAGCAACAATACTTTAATGAAATGGTAGGGGACCTGCGAAGTGCAGCAGAGGCATGACACAAGAAACCACAAGATTTTATATTTAGCCCTTGCTGCTCTGCTCAGGGCCAAGATTGGGAATTTAAGCAGCTCTTATTTTTATCTGACCATTTCCTAATTTGGGCACTTCTTGTCCTGGTTTGTGGACTGCAAACCTCCTGTCTGTCTACATACAAAATAAGCAAGAGCACTCGACTGACCTAACTTATCCAAAAGTCCTGCAGTCTGGCTTAAGAGATACACAATGTATGTTCATATATGTTTGTTACTACTCTGTAAAAATGCTCAGGATGGGTTATATTGGCATGAGTCAGCTGCAACTCAGTTAGGAACCTTTCAGCAGATTACAAACTGAGTTATAAGTATATTAGGTACGGTTGTACAGTCTAATGCACTGTAAAAAATTAACTCTGCAGCAAGTCTTGAATTACTAAAGGTGGTTCTTATAATATATTTGCCTTCATTTACATAAGAATTAGAGATCCTTCACAATCTTAAAAAAAAATGTAACCGTAAAGCATACAGGACATGGATAAAAAAAAGCTAACATTTGTAAAGCAGGATTAAATAGTAAATGGACCGGTTCTTATATAGTGCTTTTCTACTCTACTTGAGCACTCAAAGCGCTTTATACAACATGCCTCATTCACCCAAGCACTTCCCTCTATACTGTAAATGCAATCTATCTAACATTCACACCCCAATGAACACATCAGGGGCAACTGGGGGTTCAGTATCTTGCCCAAGGTTACTTTGGCATGCAGACTGCAGTGGCCAGGGATTGAACCACCAACCTTCTGATCAGTAGATGACCCACTCTACCTCCTGAGCCACTAATCACTTTATCTGCCAGCTGGGGCCACCAGTTTTTCTTTAACCCCTTCTTCCTTAGAGCATCCTGTTCTGGGTCTAGCCCAGGTGTTCGTTATAAAAATGCCTTTTCAAAGGTTTGAAAAATGGAGTTAGGATTTGGTGTGCTTCATTTCTGTTGCAACAAATTTGGTAGAATTGGAGGTGAGAATTTTTAGAGCAGGTTCAGTAATGTCAGTTTCACTGACTTGTTTATGGCTATTCTTCATTCTGTAATCTACAGTTTTGATTAGGTGGAAGTATATTTGTCAATATGTGCTGAGATTTTTAAAATCACCCACTGGATTGTGTTTCAAAATTCTCCTCATAGACCCCACCATTGTTCACTTTGACCCTATTTATGATCCTGAATTTGGGGATTTATTTTTCTAGGTAGAAACAATAGCCAAACAATAGTCAAACAATAGCCCAGGGCTTAAGGGGATAAACCACACTTACATACAGTATCCTCTTAAGTAGTTTTACTCGAAACTGAGTTTTTACTTTGTATTTGTCTTTGTTTTGGTCTCCTCTAACTCTAAAACCTAACTGTCCCTTGTATTGCTTTAGGCTCCACTTTCTTATGTTTCTAGCTTACTCTGTCTACTGTTTGGTGCTGGGCAGGTTGGCTATGATGAGGTTGACAGATTGTTTTCTGAAATTAGCTAGTGCTGGAAACGAGGCTAATGAGAACAGTTTGTGGACTGGAAAACAAAACAAAACAAAAAATACAAACAAAAAAAATAAGGATGCTGAAGAGAAGTTTTGCATTGCGTGGTAATCCTCTGTAGCTTTGTCACTACAAGCAACTCTGCTCATGAAAAAAAATGAAACAACAGAAAAGGGAGATTGGCTTACTAATAAAATTTAGCTGCATACAATTTTTAAAGTATGTACGATCCAGATCTTTCAAGAACATCAAGTGCTTCCTCTTAATCTGATTGAAATTTACAGTTACACGGTCCTATGTGCTGAAGAGGTTCTTTGTATTACAATGAGAATGTCAAAAAACAATAATAATTAGGGTGCTATTTGCTGAAAAATATAGTAAAAATGTATCTTTTTAAGTTTCCCATATTTCTAGTCTGATTCATGTGCTATTTTTTTCATTGTGTTTAAAAGTGAAAGGCTGACACTGCGTATCACTTGCATAACTTATTGGTTGTCTAATTGCATAGCATTCAATTAGACAACCAATTGTGGGCTATTCTTTTAACTTGATTTGACTTTAGAAAGACACAATTTAAATGATTAACCAAAAACTGTAGCCTGGCCGTGCTAGTTTTAATTTCCATGGGGTGTAATCAATGAGCAGTGACGAAGACTGCAATTGGGTAGACCTACAGCCAGTCAGAACCAAAAAATATGACAAAACCCTGAGCAACAGAAAAATTAATTCAGACTATGGCTTGAAATTGATGTCTGTTCTCTTCGACTAAATTTCATGATACCAAATGTTAGGATAGTTTGATTCTATACTGAGATCTGAGGATTCATCAAATTCTTTAATAAACTGAAAAAATTACAAATATATTGATTAATAGATTTATAGGTTAAAAACTACCTTCAGCAGTAGTAAAAGCAGAAGCCATAATAGTATAAATATTTAAAATTATTGAGAATGGCAGCAGTAGTAATTGTAGTAGTGACGTACCAGATTAATTATTTTAATAGACAATTAATATTGTAGGGTCTTTACCCTAAAATATAAAGCACCTTGAGGCGACTGTTGTTGTGATTTGGCGCTATATAAATAAAATTGAATTGAATTGAGACAAATTTTCATTAGATTTGGTTATTGTGGTTCATGTTGTTACTACAGAATGTAAAAATATTCAATTTATGGGATGTATCGAAAAAAATTGGAAAAAAATTAACTGATACATCAGTCAAACCAATGACCAGCATGCAGCAAAGAATCAAACAGTTAATGTATGTGTACATACTAGTTGATCTTCCCCAGCCTTTATGTCTTCATCTTGATGTTTTCAGATGTGATCTTTATTATCACTCTAAAGGGCTTCATTCTACGACATGCTGTAGATTTTCATAGTACAAGATGACCATGCATTTTGCATTTTTGTTTTTAGCAGACTGCTTGACACCGTACGCTAAACCGAATGTTGATGAAATGTGAAACATTGTGCTCGTAGCTTCTAGTTTGATTTAAAATAAAGTGTACTTTTTTTGAAGGACATGTCAAAGCCATCTTCTGTAAGAGTGCTTGACCCTAAATACAGTATTTTTTAAGCATCATCTCAAAATTTTTTATTGTCATACTTGTGTGTTTGTGTTGTAGTGTCCTAGTTTGTTGGCGTGTAATTAAAATGGAGAAAATGTGTTGGATCTATATAGGAATTGGTAATATGAAAAACTGTGCTCATCATTTTTTTATATTTTGCTTTTCAGTAGTGGGTACAACATGATATGAGTCAGCCTGTCAGGCCTCTCCTGTCTTGTTGTGGCTGTACTTAACTTTTGTTTGCACATTCAACATTGAATCTAAACATAGATGTAAAGATCAGATGGATTACTGTTCATCAAAAAAGAAAGGCTATATTTAGGAAACCTTTTTCAGTGAATACAGTGGACTGACATGCTTCCTCTGTGCCAGAGTACTTACAGTACAGTGGAGTTTGCACAACGGCAAAAATGAAAATATGTACTTAATAAAAGTAGGAAGCACTTTCAAAATTGTGAACTGAGGTGGTATTTTGTTTTGTATTTATTTCTTTACTTGCTGTTTGCAGGCACAGGGGTTTGTAGAACCAAAAATGCCAAAGAGTATTAAGACTTGCAATGCACCTCCTGATTGCTATGCAGTAACAGCAGCTGCTTTTTTTTTTTTTATTGCAGTACACCAGCTTATTAAATCTGAATGATTGTCCTAAACTCTACAGCTTAAAACAGTACTTCTTTGTACTCTTTGTCAACTCTATCTGATAGTAAACCTATGCATCAAATCAAAAATTAAATCCATGGTCTTTATTTCCCCATCGCAAGCTGATACTGACACTGTACAGTGCTCACTCTGTTAGACAACACCGGAGGCTGTTTAAACATTCATTAAGTAAAAGTAACAAGGCATTGGAGTAAATTAGTAGGGTATCACAGGTTGGATGAAATTGCTCTGAAAACAAAGAATGTAAATCATAATATAAAAACCTTAATTTGTGGGAGAGAGCTTCTTTAGTGTTATCACTTGACAGTTAAGCACAGACACTTGGTTTGTTGCTGATATTCTAGTACTACATCACATACTAAAATACAACATGTTGATGTGTTTCTTTTAAATATTAGACATGTTATCTTGTTCATGCACAAGTGTTCGCTCATTCATCACACTCATCACTATTACTTGTATGTGTTTCATCATAAAATTGCAAAAAGACCTTAAAAAAAGTGCAGGAAAATTAACAGTAGGTCACTTACGTTACAGCAAAAACAAAGCCGTACCCTGCATGACATACACGTTAATTGACTTTTCTAATCCCAATCTTTGGAACATAACATAAATTATCAACATAAATTTTGTTAATAAACAAAGAAAAAAGTATTCCAGTGAAAACTGTGAATTTAATTGCTAATATTGCTTTACTTTTAAGCACTTAAGGAAAATAATTACATTTAGTAAATGAACAGATTTCAATTTAGTCTTTGTCTCAGGGTGCTCGCTATTTTCATGCTCTTTTAATTCCATTTGAGCTTGATGAGACCAATGTGTAGGGCAAATGTGAATATATGACCAAATGAATTGCATTATATGCTGGGCTATGTAGTTAAAATTTGAGGGATATTGTGTGTGTGCAATGCACTGTGACACACTAAAGATGCACTGTTTGTTGCACTTTTTGCTTTTGGTAACGAATAACCATGTGAAAATTTGAATATAGAGAATACTTCAATTTTTTAGGAATATTGTAAGTACACCTGAAAAAGCCAAACTGTATTTCTACAGTAGAGGGCAGCAAATAGCTGCTATTGACCTTAATGTGAAGAGACATTCAGCCTCTATAAATAGAAATGCCTCAAGGGGGAGATTATTGGTCTTTTTCTCTTTTTGTCAAGAGGTATTTTTTCCTTCTCTGCTCATTCATGTATTTATGCTGATTTACAGTGTAATGCAAATATGACTTCTTTTTTCTCATTGCTCTTCTTGAAAAACTGTTACACTTGTCTGACAGTAAACACTTAATCCATAAAAACCAAGATTTGACAAGTCATATGGAAACATGACTGTAAATTATAAAATATTTGTTAGCACAGGAAGTAAAAGATGGAGACTCGTTGGTAATTACTGTCCTAACATATCCGGTATGTTAAACATATGTAGCATATAGTAAAAGTATTGGTGCTATATATTTATAGCCTCAGGATTTACAATAATTTGTACCTTTTGTTTGGTGTTGGGAATTCAAAACCTTGTAGTTCCAGTCAGCAAATATTGATATAATGAGGGATTTTGTTTCTTCTACCCTTTTGGGATTTACTACACTGTACTGTATATGCTTATACAGTCAGATGAGTCAGTTCTCATACACAATGAAAGAATGTTACTGAGTATATTGACTTGTGATTGTACGTTTTGTACTTTTTACTCTTTTGTTACAGAGGCAAATATTTGTTGTTTTAAAACCACAATTTGTTTGGCATAGTTACTTGTTACATGTGAGATTAAAGCTTTACTTTAATATACTCATAAAGATACATTCTTGCAGCTTGAACCAGCGGATCCCTACCTAGCTACTTATACTTGTACCCCAAATGTACTTGGGACTAGTAGTATAATAAAACATAATTTCTACATTGATATATCATTGTTACTTGGCCAGGTTAGTTGGGAAGTCACTTAACTATTGTACCCATTTTCAGATTGTTTTATTTAAGCAAAAAACAACCGTTAAACTGCATTATTTCAAAAGAAAAATGGATTGAGGCACAAATGGATATAAATTTGTGTAGTTGTACTTAATTAATTTTTTTGTTTTGTTTTCTTGTCATCTCAAAAGAGACCTCTGAGGTTGACCTAGGACAGGCTGAATGAATATGAAGCAATCAAAACTACCTCGATGTCAACCAGCTACAACAGAAAAATGCTGCTTACATATCAACGTAAAAGTCTAATACAATCTATCAGCATAACACTCATATGAAACTTTTTTTATTTAATGGGTATTGTTACTTTTAGTATTTGTGTTACTTTTTGCTGACAGTGCTTAAATACCTTTACTCAAGTAAAAGTTCAAAAGAAGAACTTTTACTTGCAATAGTGTATAAGTAGAGTGCACTATTACTGCTTTTACTTAAGTAAAGGAAGTATCCACCACTGACTAACAGAAGCCACCTTTGTGCAGAATGAGAACTCTTTTAACACATTTTATTGATAATACTTTATACTTTTTACTTGTTTACATTATTTTAGAAGTACCTTTACTTAAGTAAATATTTTTAATACCTGTATAGATTCAGTCAGAAGATACAAAGCAGGGAGAATCTGAACCCAGCCAGCAAAAATGTATTGAAAAGATGTTTAAAAGGAGACAACTTTGATAGATGTCTAAATAATGTTGAGATTTGATTAAAAAGTGAAAGGTGAAAAGAAGTCTTCTCAGGTCGTGAAAAGACTTCTAGAAAAATATTTCCCTTTATATCTAAATTTGGTTGAAATGTGAAAGGATGCTCATCCTCCTCAACACCTCTGCAAACTTCTTCAACCACCAGATTTGACATATGCTACAAGGCAGCAGTGTTTACTACTGCACCACCATACTGCTCTAGCATGTGGGTATAATAACTTTAGACTGTCCAAAGGTTTTTACAGATAATCTCACCATGCCTTACGCAATGAGACGTAACCCCATGAGAAACAGAATTTATGTGTGTATATATAAAAAAATCGCCTTGTGGTAATATTTGTGTACCCTAATTTGTGTAGCCTAATCACAACATTTTCACCAAAAAAAAAAAAAAAAAAAATAATTAAAAATAATTTAAAAAAAAAATTTTTTTTTATTTTTTTAAAAAATTAAAAAATTAAATTTTTA
>VUQI01010485.1:4226-15021 GCA_015106735.1 Paratilapia polleni
CCACAATTAAGTAAAAAAAAAAAAAAAAAAAAAGCAAAAAAAAAATCCACCATACAGCACCCTCCAAAGTAAACTTCACACAGCCAATCACACAGTGGAGCCAGGTCTCTGGGGCCCCGCCCTCCAGAAATAGGCACAGATAACCTATTGTTGGAGCTCAAACAGTGGTCTCACACACACTCACAGATGACCTCACACACAAAAACACACATTCAGAGCAAGCATTACTTGTGAAACCAGTTGTAAACATGTTTTGTGAAAAATTGGATCTGAGAGAGTGGCAGGTACTGCGAGTGTTTTCACAGCTATTTAATCCCAAAAACTGTGTGCGCATTGAGAAACTAATGGAAACTAATGGATGGGAGTAAAAAGCAGAGGAGAGAAAGACAGCGAGGAAAGGGCACTCGGGCTGTAAGAGGGTAAAAAAAATAAAGGTATCCTTGGTAAATGTAATGTCACATCACAAGCATGTCTCTCCTCTCCTCGCACATACACACTTTGAGGATACAAGGGAGCCTATTGAGAGATAAATTTGTGTTCTTTAATTCACACGCGTTAATGTGATGTGACGTTTGCACTGTAACATCAAAATGACAGCAGGTCTGTGTGCCCATGTGGGAAATCTGACGACTTTGATCTGAGCTTGTGTGACTGCAATCCATGTCAAGACGAGGACAAAGGGCAGAAATAGGGGAAGATATTTTATTTTTCACTGGAATTGTATTAAATTTCCGTATAAAATTAAATAAATCTTAATAAACAGTTTCTTCAGCACCTCAAACACAAAAGCATACACGTTGCTATTTCAGTTTCCCATATTTCCCATAATTTAGGGCATTTGTGTTTGCTCCAGCACTCTGGGTTTTGTTTTTTTTTTTAAAAATGTTTTAAAGCATGGTTTAAACTCTCACGCTCTAAAATAAATAAATGTGTCTGAATTCAATCTGGATTAAAACATTATAATTGTGAGCATTTATCCCTGAAAATCCACAGCTGAATTTTTAAGAGGATGTGAGCACTAGTTTTTATTTAACGCAAACACACACAGGGGGGACATCTGTGCTGAACGCTGACCAAATCCGCCACGACTTTACTCACAATACAATTCTGTTGGAAGTGTTAGAATTTGTTTCAAGTTGATGGCACAGCCTCCATTTTGAGTTGACTTTGATATCATTCTGCGAACAGTGAAATGTCTGGATAAGTGTTGCGTTTAGGCCAGCCATCTGTACCATCTCCAACTCCAAAGCAGCTAGATGCAGAGCGCCCTCAGAATTTAGAGGGGGAGAGACGTGGCCGTGTTTTAAATGGTTCACTGCTGGCATCTACTGGAGAAGCAGAGAAGTCCAGGTGCTGAGAGGACCCAGCGGACCCTCACTCTTTCACTCACAGAAGTATTCATCTCTGCTCCCTGCTCGTCTCCTCCAAAGAGATGAGTAACTCCACAGATGAGGCATAACCTCCAATTACAGCATCTTACACACCACGAATAACACCCATTATATGCTTTGGCAAGGACATGAATTACATTAACTGACAGATATATGATTAAAATACTGGCTTTCTGATGAAGCTACAAAGTAAAAAAAAACAAACAAAAACTGGTAGATGAATCATGCTGCATCTCAACTATGCATCCAAACATAAGGGAGATTTTTCTGATGCACAAAAACAACCAAAATATGCAAACACTTAAAAAAAAAAAAACCTGGTTATCTTCATATTGTTATTTACACCCTGTCAATCTCGATCAGCACCTGGTCTATATGGATTTACAAAAATTTTTTTTTTTTTAAAAAGCAAGAAAAAAAACACTTTTAACTAAAAATCGAATTCAAAAGAAGAATTTGCAATTAGAGCTTGAATTTAATGTACTGCAGTTTAAGGTTCTTACAGTTTGCTTTACAATGATTACTTGGCTATTAAAAGTAATACAGACAAATTATAAAATAATCACATTTCACTGTGGATGGTTTCAGGTGTTTCACTTTTTCATACTGTTCTTGGCAGACGTGATTGAATACCAGGATGATGAGTGCAGAAGCCAATAAAATAAAATAAAAAAACACAAAATAACTAATACAAGCTCATTCATACTTTTGGTCTTACAGATTCCAAACTGATGGATGAAAAGGTTTCTACTGGGAAAATAAAGCAAACAACGGAAATCCTTAAAAATATCTGTGCGTGCTTGTATATGACTTTTTGTGAGTCAAAGTATTTGTGCGTGTGTGGGCGCATTTACCACAGCATCGGCGACAAATCCCACAGCTGTAAATGCTTCTGTTCCTAAAGTTTAAAGCTCATGAGGTGCACTGAGGCATGATAGGGTTAAATGTGCTGTAAAATATTGTTAAAAATATTAAAAGACCATAATTATGGGACAATAACAATATTAGCCAAAGATAAACTGTCATGTATGACAAATGTTTTCTATCCCTGCGCTTCAAGTGCAGTCAAGCACTGTGCAGTGAGTCAGCCAAAAGAATTTGTCAATCTGAGCTTTAGGTGAAAATGGAAAAATCAGGTTCTGTCATTCCTCCTTCTTCATTTTTATGTGTCTGTGTAAATATCTATATGTCTGTGTGTGAGTTAGGAAATGGCTCTCTGTGGCGGAGAGGCAAAAAAAAAAAAAAACAACATAAAAAACATTTCCTGCGTGAACGAATTACTGTCATTTTTTCCCTCAAGAACAATTCTCATCTAATTCTTGTAATTGTTGCCTCATAATGTGACACATTCATATCAGTGAACGCATTCAGCGGCAGTCTGTTTAGGATGCTGTGGATTGAGTTAGAGAGTTCATCATCCATTACAATAAAGAACAAAGCGATCCCCTATCTGTTTCAGACATTTCGCTCTTTATGATGCTGAGTATGGCTCTGAGGTTGTCAGAGAATTCAGACAAACAATATATGGCTTTGAGATGTATCAAGAGCTCCACAATAAGATCCTGTGTTGTTGATAATTTCGAAAGGGAGGGGGGGGAGACTGAAGCAAACTCCAGACAAAAGGGATTGTCTTGATTATTTGTCTGTCAGCGATGTCAGGAGCACATTATGAAAAGCGATGGCTTCGAGGATAACAGTGATTGAGATTAGGGCCCCGCTGAGAAAGAGAAAGAGGGGGCGAAAAAAAAAGAGTGGAGAGAAAAAGAGCGAGGGAAGAAGAGTGAAGAGTGGAGAATAGATGTGACTAGACTAGAAGAGAGAGCTCTGTGATAACTGCCAGCAAACAGCCTGTTTGATCCTGAGGGATGGCAGAGGGATGTAAGGCGTTTGAAGCTGACAATCTCTTTGTGATGATAACACATGTTTTTCAGTGTGTGCGCTGATCCTCCCTCTCCTATTGTAATATGGGCAGCAGACGGCAGCTGCCTGGGCATTGTAGCACTGCCGCTAATCTGAAACAATATCTTTAGGCCCAGCGTGGTTATGAGCAGCTGTCGGCATTGTGGGAAGCGCTGCTAATCTGCTTCAGTATCTGTAGCCCCTCGTTTAGCTCTTTGATCCTCTCCCATTATGCCTCCCTTTCCATCACAACGAGTGACTGAACTTTGGCAAAGCTGTGCTGGAATGTTGGATAGATAGCAGGGGAAACAGAGGGAGAAAGTAAGAGAAGAAGACAAAAAAATACACAGTGCTCCCATCAGAAACTCTCCTGTTAACAGATGTTTCTTACAGTTTTTCCACGTGTGTCTCGCTCCGCTTTACACCTGTCACAGCCATCAGACAGGCAGGAGGAGATTGAGTAGAGGAGTCAAGACAGAGACACATAGGTCCCCCCAAATAACACAGTAAAAAGCGTTTCTCCCTTTCAAGCTGACAGACCTTCCATTTGTTCTATTTGTTGAGTTTCACCCAGAGGTTGTGGTAAAGAGCAAGGTTTTCATTCCCCTGAGACACAAGCTTAGTGGTTAACATCACTTCAGCTCATGGTTTAACTCCCAATCTCTGTGTAAGGCACAACGATGACACCAAAAGAAGCTGTGTGGGTGAATCAGTGGTGCCTGTGTCAAAGGATGCCACAAGTGTGCAGGATACTTGGGGAGCACCTACCATCCTACATGGTCGAAGGCATGTAGAGGCATGTTAGTAGTGAAGTGTACATATTACATCACCTGTCTTACTTTCTGTTAAAAGTTTTCTGTTCTGTGATATGACACACCAGCGCTTGCAGGATCACAGAAGGAAACTTCTGAAGAAAGTGTTGTACAGAATGCACCACCCCAGAAATTACAGCTAAATATATACATATGGTAAATGTGTTGCTGCGTTCATGGAACCATGATTTATATCTTTTAGGCCATTTCAACCGACAGGAACTTCATTGGGGGACAGAAAACCTTTTGAGAAACTCAGAATCTTTACTTTTGTTTCTACAAGAGAAACCAGAGGATAAATGTAGTTCATGTGCAGTAGGACTTTCCAATTCTCCAAGAGCTTGCAGTGATTATTACTTAGATACTATTTTTAACAGTTGCATTTTAAAAGCACCATTCCAAAAATCTCACAGCTATGATTTAAAATAATCAGAACGCAGCCTCGAACAAAGTTTACAATCAATGGCAAAAGCCATTTTTCACACCAAATAATTTGGGGGACTGTGAGTGAGTACAGAATGTACACTTTGGGGAGGTTCCTGAGGAACTACATACCTTCCAAATTTTTCCTGTTTGCATTTGCATCACTAATCGCAAGTCCGAAATGAAAAAATGTTTATACGATGGTTAGTGTTGCTGCATTCATGTGTTCCACCAAACAATGTACGCATAAGTTTGGACCAATCAAGTACACTCGCAGTACACCACTCAAAGTTCCTCTTATGCTGAAAAAGGCAAAACAGAGTTCGAGGGATGAAAATGGTCCCCAGTTCCTACACTGTGGACACAAAAAGGTGGTACTCCAGTATTTACCAGAGCTATGAAGAAGTTCCTGTAGTCCAATAGAGAAATAGTCCAGAAAACAACACTGTCAAGGGATAGGTCCTTGAGCTTAGTTAGTGAGAACAGAATTTCCCGTGGCTTTTCTTGACAAAGGTCTATTTTAGGCTTTTCAAGTCTGAGATATAAGCCACAGTTTTTCTTAAAAATAAATTCAAGCCAAATGTAGCACCTTATTACACTGAGCATGTCTACCATCTTCATACACTCTTTTATCCTACCAGTGTACCATAAATATTATGCCAGTGTAATAGATTTTATCTAACCTCAGATATCTCCTCCACTGCTGCATGATTATAGTTTCATATGATATAGTGCTTCTCCTCTCTCTTAAATGTAGTTAAGTTCACCGAGAGGCACCAATATACCCAAAACGAGAAGAAAAAGGTGAAAAAAAGGGGCTTCCCTTGCTATAGCTGCAGGAACTGTAGGCAAAGTATCCAAGCTAATAGGCTAATTATAACTATGAAACAAATCAGGTATGAAACAAATTACAGTCTTTAAACAGCTTTGACTGTTTGTGCAAGACAGTGAGTAGTAATGAGAATGAAATGAGATGTGGTAGGTGTAGCGGAGGTGTGTCAGTGTGTGTATCAGTTGGGGGTGCGAGCAAGCTGGAGCGCACTGAGAGGAGGATACAAGCTGCACACAATTAACAGAAACATAAATATCTCTCCGTGCTTAAGCAAGCCATTAATCAGATATAAATAGAGCGAAGGAGCCCTTTGTGATTAACGAGGTGAGACTCGCTGCTAATTACTGTTTCCCTCTCCTCTGGTAATTAGGTTGCTGCTTTGAATGGGGATGACTGAGACTGCCCTGACCCTACCCCCCTCAACACCAATCCACTGATGTGTGATTGCTTTTGTGCCTGCATTCTTGTCTCTTTGTTTTAGGCATCTTTAAGAAGGTGACTAAGGTGAGATGAAGACCTTCTTCTTTTGATCTGTGCATGTATCAGACAACCAGTCATAATTCTGTATTTTTCTCCGGCACCTGCGATGGCTAATTGGAATTTACGGGTGGCAAGTGGAACCTTGGCCACCCAACAGACAGGAGCATGCCTATATGACCTAAACTAGTGTAGAGCTTTAGAGAGAACATAATCAACACATTTCTAATGGGATATACTTCAAGATGTTTATATTGCTTGTATCTGTGCAACTTCTTGATTCAAGCATATTCAGTACATAGTCTATATTTATTGGTAAAGACTGCAGCATTTTTATTGTTTTGGGTGGTTTACCCATACTAAGAAGTTAAGTAAAGTTGAAATTCTATCAATGTAAATGTGAATTTTAGGAATATTCAACAGATTACCAGAAGCACTGCTTCTTTTAAAGCATTTTTTAAACATTACTTGCCTACTTAAACTTTAAAGCGGACCCATTACCCTCATTATTTACTCCCTATTTTTGTTCTTGGACTTCTAGATGAGCTTTACATTATTTACATACTAAATTCTTCAAAATAATCCGTGGTGCACCGCCTCAGTTCATTCATTGTCTGGAAGAAGCCATTTTAGCTTGTTTCAGAGTTGCTGCCCCTTGCAAAGAAAAGGATTCTGTGCTCATATCCAGAGCTGCATGCCTGAGATGACCATAACGATGTTAATAAATTAGTATTTAGTGTTAGTTGTAAAAGGAGCATTACATTATTCCTTTAAAGTTTTACACAGTCCATTCCATCTAATCTATACGAATCTGCTATATGATTCCAATGGCTCGTAGTCAAGCAGAATTAAGCCTGCTTCCAGAGACAATAGCCAACTGCGCCATAAGACGGCAGTAATTTAAAGGATAGATGCAAACAAGCAATAGGAGAAGCTTTATGACAGAACACTGTTTGAGATGCATGGAGAGAAATCACTTTCACTTTGGCAGGTTTTAATTTATGTATATTTTTAGATTTCCCTGGGCAAGCACTGCCGTGTTGCTTGCCCTGACAGAACACCACTGCTTTAACAGACATGTAATATTCAAGCCGTTTCAGTAGATAGTCAGGAGAGATGTGATACGCAACATCTGAAATTAAACTGATGTTGCACTGCTGAGCATCCATGGCACTCAATGTTTTCACTGTTTAAATTTGATATTTGTGAATATGATTCTGTACTTTTATGTACAGTATAGAACAAATATATACATCTTTTTATATCCATTCTTTTTCTTGCCATCTATTGGTTCAAGTTGTTCCTTGCTTGTTCGAGGCTTGTTGGAGCCACATTCAAGCGTGGTGTCAGTTCAACAACTAAAGGTAATGCAAACTGAAACAAGTATAATGTAATTTATATATTTAAATAAATTAAATATAAACATTAACCATTAAATATGTAGCCACTTTAGACACTGACTACTTAGTTATTAAAAGAGTACAGTCAGCTTCACAGTGTTCCAAAGAAATGCTGAAGAAAGCAACCATTCTTTCTCCATTGTAGAGAAGCATGAAATACTTGTTTTAAAAAATCCCCTCCATGGAGATTTTGCATTATGAATTTGGCAAAATGACACCTCTGATGGATGTGCATCACAGCTGTGTCAGCATTTCTCTCCTCCCAGGCCACAGCTTCTGACTACCAACAGGCTTACTTCACCACTCCCTGTCACAAACGCCTGGGCCCTGGTGATATACAAGTGTAATCCATTACTACACACTTACACTAATTGTCTTCAGCTGGAAGTGGCTGCTATGACCTTTTTATGGGAAATGAAAATAAGTGGAGGCGCAGAACAGGCAATATTGGATTCTGTTGTTAATTAATGTGTGTATTATCTGGGTGGATGAAGCCAGGGGGAGGAAGTTAATTGAATTACAGTCAGCGAGCTGGATAATGCACTGTTGTAATTGTTCGACTGTATAAGACAGTGTTCACATTAGGGAGACGAAAGGCAGGCCTGATTCGCTTCAAGAGAATGATAAGAAATTACTTGTTTGGTTTTGGGGTGTGAGGTATGACTGAGTTTCTAATTTAACTTGGGTTACTGTAAACATGTGCACTACTACTTGGGGTGGCAGTGGCTCAGTAGGTAGGGTTGTCTGATAACTGGAGGGTTGGTGGTTCGAATCCTGCTCCATGCCAGCCATTCTGCTGTTGTGTCCTTGGGCAAGACACTTTACCCACCTTGCCTCCAGTGAATGAATGTTTGGTGGTGGTTGGAGAGGCTGTTGGCAGCCACGTTTCCGTCAGTCATTGTGGCTATGGATGTAGCTTACCACCTCCAGTGTGTGATTGTGGAGTGAATGAATAATGGATTCAATGTAAAGTGCTTTGGGTGCCTTGATAAGCCCTATAAAAATCGAATCCATTATTATTATAAAGCCTGTGTATGCACTCCTTATCCTTCCACTTCTGCAGCACAGTACTAAAAACATCACAGTATCCCCGCATATAGCGGACAATTATTAGTCACTTATTAAATAAGTCATTTCCTTTATTTATTTATTTAATATTGTAGAACTAAATTTGGCTGTATAACCAAATATGGTCTTTCACAAAAGAAAGCTGGCCCAGAGCTCAGTATTGCAAAGCAATATAAGCCTATTTCAATGTGGTGGTGTTTTCTTCAGAAATTCTGTATTTTCTTATTGAAATTTGAATGTAGAGGTTCAACACAAGGCATATTAATGAGCTGCCTTTATTTTAAATATAGAAATCTATGCTAATAAGCATTAATATCACAAATAATAAATGGTGAATGGGATTATTTTTGTACCCTGTGGTGAGCTTTCTGCCAGGTTTGGGGACCTATGTGGGTACTAATTTTCTTTCTGTGGGTTGCGTCGCCATCTTGTGGTCGTCTCTGGCACAAACTCTCTTAAGTATCTTTCAAATATTTTTTCTTTCTCTGACCTAAGACACAAATAAACATACTAATACTGTGTTGCCTTTAAATATGTGGACATATCACTGTGTTGCCGGCACTTACCATTTAGTGCCCCCATTTAAACTAACGGTGTTCTTTTAAACATAGGACTGGCTCAGAGATCAACAACTGAAAAAGAAGTGAATCACCGCCATGGAGACATTTAAGAGCCTTAAAGAAATCGGCTAATGGAGACTGTACGAGCTTGACTTACATTGTTTGACTTTAAAGACCATTGTTCTTTTCGTGGAGTAAACAGGTCATCCATTGTGTTGCAGAGGGAATTCCTCTCTCCATTTAGCTAGTAGCTAAATTAACAAACAAGGTACCTTATATCATATCCTTAGCAGCCCTGATATAAAAGTTGACTTTACAGGTCGTTTCTCCTAATGCAGATACAAGAAGAGTCAAATAACAAACATTTCCTTTCCTTCAGTGGGATTTAGTAAGGGTGCAATACCGTCTTTGACCACACCGAATATCTCACTTTTACCGACCGTTAGCAGAGGGGCGCTGTTTCGCTCAATTTATAAAAATGAAAAGTGGGCAAGATGGCCAAAGACATCAAAGTTTGAAATCTATTAACTCTTAAGTGAAAACTCAGTGACAGCCGCTATAGTTGGTAGCCACAAAACTGTCAGGTATTTAATAAAAATCTCAAGTCTCACAAAAATAAACTTGTAAGCTTAACAAATAGAAAACTCCCAAAGAGATGGAAAGAAATGTAGACATAAATAAATGTAAATAGACTTTATTTTTTCAAAGCATATTTTATTTTTTCCCAGTTTCACCATTTGCACTGGGCCATTATTCACCTTAAAACAATTTTTAGAAAAAAGAAAAAAAAAAAGAATAACACAACTCCCTCTATGTACATATATTCACATGAGAAAAAGCAAAGATATTACATTTGTTTGCTATACATATAAACATATGCTACAGTGGCCAGAGATTTACCAACAGATTTTGTTAAATATTAATAGATTTGAAATGTAGTGGTTCATGTTAAAATACTATAGAGATAATTAGAGATAACTATAGAGATTATACAGTGAAAAAGGACTTGTTCATTCCAGATGAATATGGAAGAAAGCCTATGAGTATTTCACTAATATAATTTTTTACCAGTAATTCGGCTGAAAAATGATTATTCATATGTTGAAGTCAAAGCTATATTTATTTTGTGTAAACTTTGCCTGACTGTCTAACCCTACAATCAAAACAATCTTTCAGAGACCCTTTAAAATATTCCTTTAACAACTGAAACTAGTAAAATAAAAACCCTTTACAGTTCTGTAAGCCACAAAGGTTAAAGGCCAAAATTCCTAATTTATACTAGATCCAAATAAAAGTACTTCACAATCCTCCCATCTTAATTCTCTAGCATAAAAGACAAGCAACACTAAATTAAAAACACAAGAGTAAGAGGCCTTACTTTCAAAGTTCATTACTTCTAGTGAAAAATAAGACTTTCAAAAAAGGCATACAGGCAGATATCAATAATAGATATCAATATCTATTCCTAACTGTGCGCAAGTATGAACATGAGTGGACAACTTGTCAACAATGGTCTTTTCACTGAGCTTTGCAAACTTGAGATTTTGTTTTGAAATAAAGAAGAAATCTTTCGCCTTGCCATATTTTCCGTGTTTCATGTTCACATTTAAACTGAAGTTGAAACTCTTCTGGAACTTTAAAGTTTTTTTCAGTGGGGTTCTGATTGAAAAAAAAAAAAGTATAAATATTGTCACTTTTAATAAGCCAATGAAGTTCTTATTCTAATTCTTTGTGTTACAAATAAATGATAGTGTTTACAGTGAAGAGCACTTTGGTGAAGGCTGGTTAAATCACCAAGAGCTATACTTCTTAGTTTTTAAAATGCTTCCTAAAGATGCTTTTAAAAACATTTAGTTTAAAGATGAAGAGTAAATATCAAGAGTAACTGCTATTTAAAAAAAAAAAAAAAAAAAAAAATTTAAAATAACAAAAA
>VUQI01010485.1:15041-25833 GCA_015106735.1 Paratilapia polleni
AATAATAAAAAATTTTAAAAAAAAAAAAAAAAAAAAGTACCTTCAAGTTCCACTATCATAATCAGTGTCACTTTCTTTTACCAAAATTCCACTTTTCTTCCATTATTTCAAAAAATTAAATATCATTTAAAATGATAAACGCCAACAGTGGTTCAGCAATCTGACAGTCAGCAAGGCCATATCACACATGTCAAAATTTGGTCTACACATTCACAAAACGTTCAGTCCTTGGTTCATCAGGACAGGAGTGATCCATAATGTTAACAATGACTCAAAATCTTCCCCGACAGAGCATTTTGCCAATGGCACAGACACTGCTAGCTTACCATGTGAGATCAACCAATTGCCTGCGTAGTACAATAAGTGTGGAATGTTTAAATTACAGTAAAAACTTTGTCCCCAGTTAACAAAATCCAAGTGTCAACCAAAAAAAACATAAAACCAAAATTACAGTGAAAATCTCCCTCAAATCAAATGGCTTTTCAGTGATCTATAACTATTTAATTCAAGGAAGAGGTTAGAAGTAAACACAAGCTGCTCCCCTGAAACTCAGTTTTCTACCTTTTATACACCAAAACACTGACTACATGGCTATTCCCGTGCACCACCCATGCATGGACAGGAAACTAGGGAAAAATAAGAGTAAAAACAAGAGTGTCACAAGACGAGCCACAAGATTTTGGGTGTGGCGTAGCTCATATCACGTGGGATTAAGGGACAGGACTGGCCTTTCCATGTTAGCATGTGCTACTATTCATCTTGGCTCTTCAGCAAACAAAGGAATCTTTGTATTTCTTCAATGTTGCTATCAATATGGTCTTTAACTGGGCTGGCTCTCAAGGGTTTTCCCCATGAATGTGCATATGAAGACAGTGTCTCCAGGCAATCAGATTAATGTCTGGGCCACCTATCAGACATGTTGATGGTTGCTATATTTTTGTTGTGAATGACATGACAGTGCTCTGCCTTTCAAAGAGCTGCTTATAAATACAATATGATGATATTCAGTTGATATTTGCGTAACAGAAATAAATTTAGCCAAGTGGGCTTCACATTATAACAGGTCTTAAATCTGTCCTTCACACACTCCCATACTTCCAATCAGGGCTGCGTCCAGATTAACCGTGTTTAAGATAGTTGTCCATTCAGACTTTATAGATAAGGACATTACAGGGGATCTTCAGGAACTAAGCAGGACTCTCAGTCTGGCTCTTCTCTCGACAGAGACCTCTAGAGGGCACTCTAAAGTCATCGTGTGAGGTCCAGAGCAGGTTTGAGGAGTAGGAGGAGATGATGATGAGGGAGGTGCAGGCTTTTATTCTGGTAAGGTCAGTGCAGCCGCCTCTGGTTTCATCTTGAAATACTGGTTGAAGCGTAGGACTGCATATCTGAGTGTAAAGTAGAGACACACAGAGAAGCAGTGTCAGCAATGAGATAAAAATGTACGTGACATGTTACGATGGATGCCAGTATAAAAATAACAGAACACACTGTAATAACCATGTGGGTGCTTAACATTTTGTTCTTAATCGTGATTAAGTTACTGGAATCTGCTTCCAATAGCAAGATAAAAAAGCTCATAGTGAAGTGTGCTTGCTCGATTTCTTCAAGATGACAACATACCCCAAGAAGTCAAAGTCGATGGTGGAGAATTTGGCCTGAATCAGAGCCCAGAGACCCCAGAAAAAATGAGATGCCTAGACACAGAGTAGACAGGGAGACATAAAGGATTACCATGTACTTACAGTCTAAAAGTAAATGCCATTTCTAATTACCCATCACAGTGTACTCAAGCATGTACAAAACCAGAGGAGGCCCTATGGCAACAACAACAAACAGCTCACACAGAAATACAATTGCTTCAGTTGCCCATCCTCCATGCTGCCCTCTATTCCTTTTTAGAGTAAACAAGGCAGAATGTGCCTTAGGGGACAACACCAATTCTCATGAAGGCTGCAAGTTGTCAGTATAGAGTGTCACCCATATGGTGGCTGCATTAGTGAGAGCACATCATAAACATACTTCTCTCATATTCAGAGCAGGTAGTGCAGTTTATAGCCCACATCTCTGTGTACTCTGTGCTGAAGCTACACCACTCTATAATCTGTGTTTACTGACCCAACAGCTCCCAGCGTGGGTAATCATCTCAGAAAAAGCCCTCAGGACTTCACTGTACTCTGCAAGTGTCTAATTTTAATACTTTATTTTTGACCGTTATTGGGAACGGGCATGGTACTGAAGTAATACAGTAAAAATTATTTGCCTTTGATCACAGCCATTTTACACTATATATCAAGGGTAAAATGTAACTTATTTACTACTACTACAGAGGAAATGTTTGCACTAATTCAATACTTCCAGTTACAAGTTTGTTTTGCTTCTATCAGATATCCTATCAGCTTTCACTTTCCCCAAGGCACATCAAGAAGGGTTTAATCACACAGAATAAATGTGGGTGACCACGAGTCATTACTAGAATACAGTCTCGGAGTTCTTCATCAAGTTTATTTTCTGATAATTGGCATCTGATGACAGATACAAGATGAAGTGCCGTTTTGTGGCCCATCCCTCGCATTTAAATTAAACATTAATACACCAGATTTCTAGTATGCTGGTGATATGCTAGCTCAAATCATCATTCCAAAAATGGTAAAGAACAGAAAATAGATGAATAATTCCCCTTCATCACTTATTACTTGATCAGGTTCTCATCCTAAGTTCCTGTGTGTTCATACTAGTAAATAATGCAGTTTACTGACAAATATCTTTATGAATATTATATTCAACTACTAACTATCAGAAACTGTATGCATCTTAGGCTGACCAACTGTAGACTTGACTATAGACCAGCCAGGAGCAGCTTTACTGTAACAGAACAAAAAATTGTTCTTACAATTATTTGCATAAAATAATTGAAATAAAACGATTAATGCGTCACATGTATTTCACCATAAATCCAGTGTGCCCCTCCTTATTGAGGGACAGGCTGTGGCCCGTTTTGTTCAGTTCACATCTATCTATCAGTCTGTCTGTCCATCCATCCATTAGCTGAATTATATTTTTTTTAAGAGAATAAATGCACGTTGCTTCCAAAGTTAATGAGTAATCATATTACATAATTGCAATCTGATTATTGACCAAAATAATTATTACGATTGTTGCCATAATCAAGCAGCCCTACTATAACATATTTTATCATGTCAGGCCAACTACAAATACTTACCAGGGCAAACTTGTTGACTTGGACATACAGAATCTCCACCTCTCTGTCAGTGACTGCACCACTTTGGCCTTTGTGCTCTTTATAGGTCTCGAGGTAGGAGCAGAGCCACTGAAGCTGAAAGTCCCGCTCTGGGTAGTGACTATAGTCCACTTCATTCAGACCTATAAAACAAAAATAATTGCAAATATTGTGCACTTATTCCATAACAGAGCAACAAATGCACATATATACACAATTACTCTCACATAATCAAGCTGTTTAAGTTATGCTTACCAGCAAACTCATTGAAATGGTTCCCAATGTCATAGGCTTGGTAATTGTACCCAGCATACTCGTAGTCAATGAACTTTACATTGCCTGAAAACAGAAGCAGCATCATTTAGACAGAGACACAAGGAGGCAGACATACAATGATTATGTTGTGTTTCCCTTTGATAACTCAGAATGTCAAGGCTTTTCATGTAATATCCTAACTTTCTGACTTCCTGACTGGACTAGCTGGCTAGTGAGCCAGTGTTATGGGCAATGAGTAAGAGTTTGCATTTTGAAGGTAGCAGAGGTGTTGAAATTAAAGTAAGGACATTAAGATGTGCACATAGGTGTTTCTCTGAAAGCTGAGTTATAGGTCTTTTTCAAGAAACCACAATATAGGCAGCTGGGACACATTAGCAGAAATGAAAACGTGCAAAGCATGCTGCAACACATGGAACACATACAAACATTAAAGGGAAAAGTAGTAGAGCCCGTTTTTCAGAGAATATTTGTTTTGGACACATGCATAAAGGGAAAACGGCCAAGTCAATGTTATGTTCTGATGACATGGAGAAAAGGGAACACAGGGCACGGGGAACAAAGTGAGGAAGATAATGAAATACAAAGAGACACTAAATTTCAGATAAGTACAGTGAGCAGCCAAAGCAAATGTACAGCAACACACTATTTGGTCCATGCTCTCTTAGAACTTTGTTGACTTACAGAAAACAATGCAGCAGACAATGATGACTGAGAACCAACTAGATTAACAGCTCTCAGATGCACACTTAACTTTAAAGAAACTCTTGTGACGTTTATGAGTCTCACACACCTTAAAATCCCACCTAAAGCTAAAGTTGTAGACAGCCCGTTTAACGGCTAGATTTGAAAAAAATACATCAATATCTGAATCTTTATTTGAAAAAAAAAGAAAAAAAAAAAGTATATTAGCATAAACTCAAAGAATGTGGTGCTGTATGCATGCATTTATAGGCCACTGAAAATGTGAATTCACTGCACAGACAATGAACAAAGAGAGAAGCATTCAGTCATGAAAGTCAAAATACAAACCCTTACTTTCACAAGCCTGGTTGTTACAGAGACATCAGAAACAATACTTTTAATTAAATGTCTCTACTCTCAATTATTTTTGGCTTTAGCTAACATCTTTGCCTTAGTGTGTGGAACATTAGATTTTGAGGTGGTGCTGGACTACAAAAAAAAGAAAAAAAAAAAAAAAGACACTTTGAGGTGGGTTACCAGCCGGCGTGTGGGTCCTAGCGGGACACAACTGAACACCTCCGGGCAGTGGCTATAGCCCCCCTGTGCAGCAGATGAAAAGGTTGGGGCAAACATCTTTCACACATGCTCACTCTCTCACTGACACAGTTGTCTTTTATTCATTCTTTTTCCTCACGTCCACTCCTCCAACCCCAACCACCACCCCTTGACTTCCCCTCTCATAACACTCCCCTCCAGTACTCCCTTCCTATTGGTCTGCTGTATATCCAATAGCGTGACACCTCTGCTGCTTCTGCAAATGACAGAATTTTTGAGAGGCTTGCTGTTAGCTGCTGAGCTGCAGATTTCCTGGCCTTTGGGACAGAGTAAAAGGATTTTTCTTTGAAAACATCTGAGCAACAGTGAGAGGGGCAGGGGAACTACAGGAGCCTGTGACTTAGGCTGAGAGACAAAGGATAGAGAGGACAGGAAAAACATAACACAGCCCTTATTATAAGAGCATTTTAAATTTAACAGTATTTTTAGAAAACAGTAAAAAAGAGAGAGAACTTCCACCTCCTTAGTTTATCAATACAGGAAGTGGTGGCTTCTGTTCTCTCAGACTTGCAGACAAGTGGTTTCAAGTCAGCAGCTAAAGCTGAACAGATGTGACAGGAAGTGGTATCAAAGTCATTCAATTTCTTTTTATGCCTACTCAACAAAAGGCTGTAAGTGCCCTGTGAGACAGCGATTGCTTTTACTTTAACACTTCAGACAGCTTGAGTGGGTGCAGTCAGAAAAACAATAAATATCACTTGGAGCTGAAGTGCCCAGAGTCTATTGGGGTGTCATTCCATTGTGGTTGTCATTTGTAAGTGTAGTCGAGTTTTGTTTGGATGTTTAAGACAGATGCAATTACACTAGAGGTCTTTTTGGCCTTCTTTTTTAAATTTTTTTTTATTTACCAATGCTTTCACAAGCACAGTTAAGTCAGCCTATTTTGTCTTACTTATTGAAGCCTGAAATATGATTATGCAATTTTACATACATGCACAGATTTTGTGCCCAGTCATGCCCAGGCAATGCTGTATTTCTCACAGCTGAATATGGAGAAATTAAAGGGTGTTCCATCGTGGCTGAAAGTACAGTGACAATGGATTTGTTTGCCTTGCTCCACCCTTGTGTTTGAGCCACAGGTTTTAATGTGATTCTGCAGGTATGTTCTCAGAAGCCCCGGGAGGCTACACTTTCTTAGAAACTCTTTATTGGTGTACCCTGGCAAAAAGTTTTCCCAGTGTTTCAGCTTTAAAGAAAGGGTGATGACATTCTTTCTCATTACTGTTAACCATTTCCATGAAAAGACAATAAATAACAATGACTTAGACGAACGTTGGTATTTTCCAACTGCTAAAGACAGATCTCTAGAAGTTGTCACAACTTTCATTTCAAAAAGTCACAGTGGTTTTCTTAAACTGCTGAGCACTGTAGCTTTAGCAAATGTTACTCACAAGAGTAAACAAAATTTGTTCACAACTATTATCGGCTGCCGATTAATACAAATTTAGTGCAATAATGAGTATCCAATAGATCAACAATGTATGTGGTATTGACTTTAAAACTACATTGTGTTAAAATGGAGGAGCAAATGTCAAACTCAATGCAGTATGTTTTTTTTTTATTAACTCCTTGACTAAAAGCCAAATGTTTACACTTGATTTTAAATCCACTGTGGTGTCATACAGATGCAATACTGTGAAAAATTGAGTCAGTGTCCACAAACCTGTGGGGCTGTGACTGTACTTTTTAGTTGGATTGACTGAGTGTTGATCTTTTCTTTCTAGTGATAACTCTGATGCTATGAATTGAAAAACTGTAGAGTTAAGAAGAGTAGTGGAAAGCAGCTTTAAAATTTAGGCATTCAGATGGTGCTCAGAGTTACTTACAGCAAGGCCAACCCATAAAAATAGCTGTGTAATACCCAGTACTGTAGGAAGCCCAACAATAGTATGTCAGAAGGACAACTTGCAGGCCAAGTTGCAAAAGGAAGGTGATAGGTAGATACTTTGCTCCTACTGCTCCCATGAACTCATCCCGATTAGTCTGAGCAGTGGGCAGACTATGCGAGGGCCCTCAGAGCCGACAGTGCGTGAGGTTTGTCTCCATTGCCTCCCCAGGGCAAGGCAGGGCAGCCACAGCCTCAGCTGTCATTCCTAAGGGAGAAAGGCTAGACACAAGGAGCTGTGAGAAGGGTCTCGCCCCTCATCGCAGATGGACGAGGGGGCTGACAGCTCTTAAACACCCCCCTCCCACATACATATATCCACTGGCTGAATCATAGGCTGAAGTAGCTCAGTGCAAATGTAAGTTTACCTGAAGACAGTTTGCTTCACATTCATACCAACACAAATGGCACCAAAAAAACCAAAAAAACAAAAAAACACATGCTGCCAGTAACACTGAGACTATGCATGTAGTATGATGTAATGGCATTGCTTTTTCAAGCTGATAACATTTATAATCTACGTTTTCAGCACAGAATTAGAATGACAGATCAGACAAATTTAGTAAACAGAATGAAATCCAAATGAGTAAAGGTTTGTCTTTGCACAAGTTTTTCCACCTAACAGCCATGACGTCAGAGAAATTATTTGGCCTTTATTTGATCAAAGATTCAAACAAGAGCCTTAGCAAAACCCCTACACAACTGGATTGTCTGACCGTTCTAATTCTACACCTAGCGCCCACAGCAAACACTTAGAATGAGTGAGGCATGTGACTAGGGTTGAATAAAATCCAGTTAATGCAATCCTACCTGAGAGTAGGAACCAGTGTACGTCGCACTACAACAATTCAGTCACACAGAAAAGTCTGCGACTACACCACCATGTCATACTCACCTGGCTTCTGGTTATAGATGATGTTTTTGCAGAGAAGGTCATTGTGGCAGAGAACAACAGGGGAACCGAGTAATGACAAGCTCTGCTGGAGCCACAACAGCTCTTCTCTGAGGCACTGTGGGCTGGGAACCACCATGCTCAACCTGAAGGGCGCAGAGAGTCAAAGAAGGTGGGTTTATTGAAAAGCAGTAGGAGTATTCAGAGTATTAATAGAATGGGAGATGAAGGCGGACAAGTAAGTATGGGGAACCTGAAAGTAGAGTTAGAAATACTGGTTAGGGAGGAAATGGGAACCGAAAATAATAGGCATTAGAAAGCAAGAGAGGGAAGGAAATGTGTGATTTTTACGACAATTTATGCAGGTATGTGTTTTACATATTAATGCAGTCCATTGTTAATTTAAATGCAAACATGTACATCACATTTCTCAATAATGCCTGGAATTACAAAATGACAATAGCTGCGTCTCACAAACGCCTACTCTGAGCCAGAAGAGAAGAATTTCTAAGAAGAGGGACAACCACCCTTACAGGAATTAAAAAAAAACAAAACCCCAAAACAACAAAAAAACCAAGACTAAAACTATCTGGTGTTGTTTTTAGAGCTTCTTCACAACTAATGCAGTTCCAATAGTGTATTATCACAATGGTTTCACTGTAGTAAGCAGAAATCTCAAAGAACAGCAGAAACAGACATACACACTCCTCCGACCACTGACAGACAGACATTTTCACTCTTTATACTTCTCACTTGGGATTGAGTCTTAAAATATTTGTGTTTTAAGTTAATTAGCTTTTTGTTGTTATTTGTGGTGGTTACATGGTTATGGCTATATATGGTGACAAAACAAAAACACGGAAGAACAATTGGAAAGAAGAGGATTTAATCCACATGATTACTAAGCATTCTGCAAAATTATTTTTGACTTGAGTATTCGTGGCCCTCGAGAAGTCTTTATAAGCACATTTCTTACAAATGGTCTGCATGGAAATCGACAGCCGACAAAACAAGTGCTTGCTTGGATTCATTTTTAAGTGCCAGTATACATGATGGCAACTGTTCCTGCTAAACAATTAAGACTTAATGCTGTCAAAGAGCCAAAAGCATGTGAGTGATCATAACTCCATCTGTATGTTATGCAGCCGCTCCTTTTTGAGCATAAATGAACTACTTTCCATTTCCAGGGTGCTGGTCATTTACTTTTCAGCGCTTAGAGACAGAGACGTGTAATCTCTTAGAAATGCAACAGTGGTAAAACAAGTGTGCCATAATTATGCAAAGAATTGTACGTACTTCCTCAAAAGAGACACAATCACCTGATAACAAATACTCCTGTGTTTTGCCTGTACAGCCGGGGGAAGTTTGGCTCATCTGTGACTCACTTATCAAGCTATGAGGTCATATTGCACCATACTGATAACAGAAATATACAGGTGGCAAAGCCATTTTTAGACCTCACTAAAGTCTAAAATTACATCACCATAATAAACATTACACAAACTCTTTTATTACAGACTTACTTTTTTCTTCAGGGTCAGTAAATTACAAAAGAGCATTGTAATACAATGTGACAATATCAGTCATTTCAAATTCATACTGTTCTCCAAGTTTCTTTGTCCTCCTAACTCATATTCTACTTTCTGGTTTTGTACGCCATTTTGCTCTTTTAGTAACAATTCAAAAGTAGTGACGAGTATCATGTTACTTCAGCTGGTAAAAGTGATTTTATCTCACATTTACAGGTTATCTGCAGGGGAGTCATGTATGAAAAGTGGATATTTACATAACCCTCTATGAGAACTGAACAGCTTATTATGGAAAGCATTTTACTTCTACAGACAGTAAAGGTGAAACTGAATTGGGCCTTGAGACATATAAAAGAAAATTTAAAGGGCATCATGAGTGCTAACGGGCCACGTCTGAGGATCCAGCAGACTAACTTTGATCTACTACGTGGTCTCACCTGGCACTCTGCTCAGGGTCCTTGAAGTATTTGGGCATGAGAGCAAAGTACTTGCCCATCTTCAGCCACAAGTCAGACTGGGGTACCCAGCCATTATGGGCGTGGATGGCGTGGTACTTGGCCAGCTGCCTGGCAATGAGCCTGCAAGGTAGAAAACGTTGAGTTGAATTACAGCAACAAGCAACAACATACAAATGGGCTCCAGTTAACAAAGTTAAGTTAACTGGAGTTATAAAAGCAGGGAAATAGTTTTAACTTTAGCATTAATTAGACTGCACAGTCTTGTCAGAAAGCAAAATGTGGGAAAGATTAAAGAACCTTCTTTCAAAATGTCATTAGGTTACTGTTACATCTAATCTGATGTATTTTAACTCACTGTACATTTCAAAATCATAAAAAAAATTTCTCCATGTTGAAGCTCAAATTTAGGCTTAGTTTTCAAAACAGACAAG
This sequence comes from Paratilapia polleni, assembly GCA_015106735.1. Taxonomy (NCBI): domain Eukaryota; kingdom Metazoa; phylum Chordata; class Actinopteri; order Cichliformes; family Cichlidae; genus Paratilapia; species Paratilapia polleni. The sequence continues at coordinate 25,050 of VUQI01010485.1, forward strand.
AATTCAATGGAATTAATGAACTGTTTCATACTGCTTCTATAACAAAGCTGGACTTTAACTGAGAGCTGTGCAAGTCCTCCCATTTTTTGAAGGAAGAAAAGAAAAAAGAAGGGATGAGAAATAGAAAAAAAAAGAGAGAGAAGCATAAACAGTCTTTCAAGTGTTTTACATAAAAGCAGCCAAAAGCATTCATGGGGCTATTACGTCAGAATGTGTTCAGAATCCATTTCTAGTCTCAGGTAGGCAGGTGAGGCACATAACTCTAAGTCAAATGACACTGTAGAAGCACCCCTCCTCGAGGCTCAATTTTTGTACCCGATTTATTTATTACATTTTTACCTGAAAACAGGCTGGCTGCGAATGTGCTCAGGCTCCAGTGCGGTTCCTTGCAGAAATTCATAGCACAGACCATTGTTGAAGGTACAGTAAAGGCGCGGGGCACAGCGGTGTGCATGTAGCACTCTGAAGCTTTTCACCTCGTTTTCCCGGTCGATCAGCAGTTCTGTTTTGTTGCCATAAATTCGGACTAGAACCACATCCTGCATGACCGCACCCACGTAGCAGCCAAGCAGCTTATTGGTTATTCCATCTGTGAAAAACTGCAGAGACAGAAGCAAGAGCAGAGAACAGGTTAATCGGGGGAAAGATCATCTGTCCACTTATTCAACAGTCCAATTTAACACCTACAGTTAGATGACAGTGGGAGCGTCCACATGATGCTATTTAAGTGCCTGAAAACCTAAATTATTTCAATGTATTACATAAGTTCTGAGGGGAGTCAGGA
>VUQI01010485.1:36629-68128 GCA_015106735.1 Paratilapia polleni
TACGCAGAACTGATGTAAGACTATCAACAAAATGATCGACCTCTGTGGGAGAGAAGTTTAGGTAGCTGCTCTGCATTGTGTTGGCACATGGCATTGAAGAGGATAAAAGTGGAGGAATCATCTGAACGCTACTTTGATGGGAGGATGCAACCAAAAGAAATCGGACCTTTTAAATGAAGGCGTTAACATGATCCGCCACTGATTTGCTTTAGTTTGATCGCTGACCGGAAAAAGTGCCGAATCTAAAATATTCCTTCCTTATTTTACTTGTCAGAACGTCTTGTGCTGTTAAATCCTCAGACTTTGTGGTTATTTTCAGCTTTACATTAAATGTGTGTTCTCAGACTTTTGAAGTTCAGTTTTAGAGCTTTTTTGGGATTGTGGAGTCTTCTTTAGGACGTAATGTGAAAGAAGTAGGAGGCTGCTTACACATTTGAGTATTTGTTTAATACAGAAATGTTTATTGGAAGATATTAGATGAATATTTTTATTAGAGCAACTTTAAGAGTTACGATGAACGTCTGTCTTTCAGAGACTCATCTGTCAGTTCCCTCAGCAAGGCAACAAACATCTTGAAGGATTTCTTTAAGCAGAAGTCGGTGACCAGGTTCAGACCCTATGATGTCCAGGACCTCCTGCAGCCTCTGATCTCCAGCCAGCCTCGCACAGCATCCACAGACCAGGTATGAAATGGGATCGTGTCTCTTTGAAGATCTGCGGTGGGAGCATGAAACGAAACCCAAATGTCAGACCTTATTTGAAGCCTCCTTCTGAGGTTAGAAAGATGAGTGAATATTATTCTCTAATACCGTTGCAGTCAGTGGCCATATTGCAGAGTTCCTGCAGGTCTTTAAAAAGACACTGGAAGTAAGATTTTTCTGACATTGTTTAAGATCTCAAAACGTGGTGGGCAGGATGACTGATATGCAGAGGTGTAAATTCAATGAAAATTGCCCATTGGCTAGATTTTAATTTCTGTTAAGGTGCAGTAACTCTGTAAGCTTCTCGTGAGTGACATCTGTTGGGAGGAATGTGTTTGCATCTGAATCTAAACTCTCTAGCTTCACTTCAGTGTTTTTTGTATCGTGCTCCTCTGATGCTGTTTCAGGAGCCTGTCGCCGGTCCGTCTGCCTGCCAGCAGCTCCGGCAGCTCCTGAAGGAGTCCCTGCAAATCTTACAGGACCAGGGCGTCGTGTACCGCAAGGTCAAGTCCCAAGATGAAGTCTATCTTGTAAGAAACGGCAGAGACATTTTACTTCAGGAGCTTTTTGTCGTGCCTTGTGTGACGCTGTTGCTCCTCATCAGGTGACTGAACAGGACAAAGACCTGCTCATCGCCATCAAGGACATCATCAGGGAGGACTCAAAGAGAGAGAAATGTGGGTGGATGCTGTTTTTGCTTTAAATGAAGCAAAAAAAAAAGTTTTGATTAACGTCGACCTCGTGCAGTTTTACTGACTGTAACTCTTCTCAGAGGCAGTAATTATTCTTCAGAGTATATCATTAAGAATGAAAGCTTTTACCTGCTTGTCAAAAAATCAAATTAGCACAACAATTACACCTGTTACTCCCCAATCACAGCTCCACTTTCACTTTGGCAGATCCCGATCGTTCTTTAAGATGTTTGGAAAGTGTTGATCATGTGACTTCAGTGTGTGTGCGTGTTTCCTCCTCCTGTGCCTGCAGATGCAGAGAAGGGCTGCCACATCCTGCACATCCTGTCTGCAGTGAGGCAGCGGTACAGCCTCAACGTCAGCAAACCCGCTCTGGAGCTCGTCCTCAAATCGCTGGAGTGCAACAGTGACATCATCAGCACCAGCGACAGCCACTACACCGCATTTTAACGCTGCTGCTCCGAAGTATCAGTGCTCAGTACATAAATCATGCCGTCTGCACTCCTTCGTTCATCATGAGCCTTTACTGGCTTAAATTCCTGCTGTATGAGTGTATAAATGTTAAGTTAGAAATTTACCTAAAATCTATGTGTAAAGTAACCACCACTGTTGTAAATATACTGTCAGTTTTAAAATAAATAACCGAACACAACAAAGACGAGACTCATGCATAACTGAATTAGCCTGCGGGAGGTTCCCGAGGAGCAAATCAAGTCTCCTGGGTTCCCATTAAGCCCATTTCCTCCCAGTCTGTCTGCAGTGTGCTGCTTTGCTCAAGAAAATCATCAGATAAGGTGCCAAGAAGCAGCGATACACATAACATACCCCCCCGTGGCCACCTCACAATGTCAGTCCATTACCTCCTTATCAGCCCGACACCTCCCCAGGTTCATTAGGCAGAAACATCACATTCGAAGAAGATAAACATGGAGAAAATGGTCTTAAAAAATGATACTAGTAATTATTGTCACTATCATCATTAGAAAGCAGTTGTAAACACATTTAATGATGATATACAGTTACCTCTGCTGTTTCAGAGGTTTATTCCTGATTTCTGTGTTTTTGACTATAGAGAATCAGATTTATAACTTAAAAACATTTATTATGACAAAGTCCAAAGGGACATACAGTCATGTAAAAAAAAAAAGGTTTTCTCTGGCCTCTGTGCAGTGTTGTGAAAAACGAAGTCCACCCCATGATTCAGTAACTTGCAGAACCACCTTTAGCAGCAGTAACTTGAAGTATTAGTTTTCTCTATGACTTTATCAGTCTCTCACATTGTTGTAGAGGAATTTTGGTTCACTCTTCTTTACAACGTTGCTTCAGTTCATTGAGGTTTGTGGGCATTCGTCCCACCACAGCATTTCAGTCGGGTTGAGGTCTGCATCTGGACTTTGACTGGGCCGTTGCAGCACCTTGATTCTTCACTTTTTTAGCCATTCTCTTGTAGGGATCATTGCCCTGTTGCATGACCCAGTTTGGTCCAAGCTTTAGCTGTCAGACAGATGGCCTCACATTTGACTCCAGAATACTCTGGTATACAGAGGAGTTTGTGGTCGACTCAATGAATGCAAGGTGCTCAGGTCCTGTGGCTGTGAAACAAGCCCAAATCATCAGCCCTCCACCATCGTGCTGACAGTTGGTCTGACAGATGGAGCTCTTGGTTTTTTTTTTTTTACAGTTTCTCTGGGCATTGCACGGTCTGACCTTGGGGTGAATTTGCTGGGATGTCCAATCCTGGGAAGATTGTGTTAACACACACCTGAATACTCCAGACCAGCAAACTGCCAAAACTTCTGCTTTTATAAAGGCGCTCACACTGCTGATGATCTGTGAATCTAGTGCACTTGATTAGCAACATGTAGCTGCTACTTACCCTCTTGATTCCTATGGGAGCATTATGGGTGGACTTAGTTTTTCACAGGACTGTATAGAGTCCTGTGAAACTGTCTTTTTCACATGACTGTTTCATGGACACACAAATGATAAGTGTGATCCTTTATCTATATATGTTTTTGCCATTATATGGCCACAGCTGTCTAACTATCCGTCCATTTTTATTGTCGGCATTCTGTAATAGCAGATATTAGTTGTACTTTTAAAGATAAAACTACCCAGCAGTACACATTAATAAATCAATAATTATCCCGTAGTACACTGTATGTGATTCTGCATTCTGCAGTACTTTTATTTTAGGTACTTATATTTGCATGCTAAAACCTGCACATGAGCCTGAAAATCAGGCCCAGTGTTTTTTGTTTTTCTACAGTATATTAATTTTTGGATCAAATATTCTGATTTCCTGTGGGCCCCCCCATGCCAGCTCATTGGAGAAATCCTGGAAACGGCTCTGACTGAATGTCCAAGTTCAGCTGTGATGCAGCAGAGGCTGGGAAAATTTTTACTTTTAGTGTCTAGTAGCACTCACAAAATCCAAGGTCCGACATTTCCCACAATTCAGCTGAAAGGCATTCTTCACTAGACTTCTCCTGTCTGATAAATTCACTTCCACAGCAGCTCAGGGTTTCAGAAATGAGGAATCTTCTGAGACCTGAACACATCCCTGCGGAGCCAAAAGAAAAATCAAATACACAACGGCATGTAAAACTGGTGAAGTGCCCCTTTATGTAGAAATATATAATTATTTGCCACAAGAAGCTTCTCAGTGTATTTTATACTAATTTAAAAAGACACCAGTGAATTGCCACAGTGACCTGGGGCAGTTATTTGCATTTTGCCCACTTGGTAATCCAGCCTTACATATGTAATTAGAATAGCACAGAGCAGCTGACCCTCAGGAAACCTGCAGCTTTCAGGGGCCCTGAAGGCAGCTGTCCAGCTGGGCTCCTGGTTACAGTTACCAGTGTTTTTTAAGTGATTTCAAACATTTTAACTTATTTATTGTCAATTCTTTATTCTTTCCTAAATTAACTAAAGCTATAAACAGAATGTGAAGAAAGAACTGTGCTGACTTTACTTCTGAAAAATCTACTGTATGTATGGTGTTGAAAAGATGTCACCTGAAAGCAAACTTTGTACCACACGGTGGTGCAGTGAGTCAGTGTGACCTTTATTTAACCAGGTGAGTCATTAAGAACATGCTCTTATTTACATGTGTGACGTTGGAAAGGCCTTTGAGGAAATGTGGAGAGCTCAAAAGAAATACCAAAAGTATTAAACAGCAAGACACATCTAGAAACATCTCAACTGGGAAAACACTGCCCCCTGGTGGTGAAAGTTTTAGTTGCAGTTTGCAGAGTGTAATTACAAAAAGTACCTTTAAAGGATCTACTGTATAAAGAAAAGTGTGTGCAAGCGTGTATGCGCTGCTGTGTGCACAGGGGGGCAGTGTTTAGTCGTTAATTGGCTCTTTCATGTAGAGCAGGCTGCTGCTGATTGGTCGCCTGTGAAACATCTGTATCCATAGTTCCACTTGCTGGTGTCTCTGGCCAGAAAGCTGCTGCTGACTTGGAGAGTGATCATTGTACTGTTCAAAGCCGACCTGCGCTGTACACAACAGGATTTGAAGTCATAACGTTCATTTTCTTTCCAAACTCACAGCTGCATGCGCTGCCAGATGTTTAGGTTATTTCAGATCCTCTAAAGCGGGGAGGAAAAGTTACGAGGCTGATTGTACAGCTGTGTGGTTATGTGTCAGGACAGCAGCACAGTTGCTGTGGATGAAAACACAGCCGAGTCCTTTTTTCCTTCCAAGTAGCCCTGAGGACGTGCGTGAAGCCCATCCCACCGCTTCCTAAATCCGCTGCGCCTGCTGTAACGCAGCGGCCGCTCGGCACTGGATTTGCCGGCTGTCTCACATTCATCCAGCCCCCTGGAAGCTCCAGGTATGCAGACGGGCCCTCCTGCAGGCGTCGCGGCAGACACAAAGGAAGTCGCTTCACTTTTTTTCTATTTTTAAGGTGACCGCCCGCCTTCAGCAGCGCTCCGCCCGCCGCCGGCTCAGCCTGTGGAGGCTGCAGTCAAACCCGCTCTGTGCTCGGCTGCTTCACCGAGCACAGACGGACTATTGATAAGTTTCTGATCAGATTTGATGGTGGTTGCGTCAGAAGCCTGGACCGCTGATTTGTTACATGACACCAGCGATGCATGTTGTGATTTCTCTCCCGTGATACGAGACAGCTTATCCGGAGCGCCGGCTCCTGCCTGCACGTCGCTTTTATGCAGAGCCTTTGCAGGGTCAAGATGCAGCTTCGGACTGTGCTGGACGTGAAAGTCGTGGACGTGGAGAAGAGGCGCAATCCGTCCAAACACTACGTGAGTCGCCTGCATCCTCATCCGTGTCACCTCATTTCCACCTTGTCCCATTCACGTGTGTGTGTGTGTGTGTGTGTGTGTGTGTGTGTGTGTGTGTGTGTGTGTGTGTCTCTCTGGCCTGTTCACAGTCACAGTGTGACACCTAAACGCAGCATTTAGTCCTCTCCATGCAGCTTGGCTGCTGTGGGAAGAGGACTGCTAACATTCAGCATGATACCTGCTTATAAATAATAAATGAGCCCAAAAGCTTCACCATCAAACCCCTCAGAGTGTTTCACCACAGAGACCACGAGCACAGGTGAGCTGTCACAACTCAGTCCTGTCAAACAGCCAGCCTGCTGCCTCTGCTTATTATCTTCATCATTATTATGACCTCCTCACATGCATTGGTGCATATGCAGCGTGTGGACAAACTGACATAACTGTAAAAATACTGTACTCAGGCTCACAGTTTGCCTTTAGGGGATAGCTGTGGACATAAACATGCTATATTAAAGGCAATGAGTCTGTGTTACCTTACTCTACAGAAGTCTGGGCTTTTTCCTGTTACTTCTGGAAGGCCAAAACCTCTCTGGTAGGCACCAAAGATATGCAGGAAAACCCTGGTACTATATTTGAAGTGCTCCTCTCATCATGGCACAGAGGGAAATATCACTCTGTTCAGGGCAACATTTTCTTTCATAACTCACAAATTACTTAAAATACACAAGGCAAGGCAAACAGTGCCTAAACATAGCAAAAGTGATAATAAAACATAATACTTACAGTATAACTTGTAGTAAACTGTCTTCATTGTGTGGAGTTGCTACTTTTATTAAAGGAAAGGATCTAAATATTTCCTCCACCACCAATCATTGTCAGCTAATGGTAAATATTTTTATGATTAATATAGAAGTACATTTTAAGATGTTTCTCGGTACTGCATATTTTAAATGTTTAGAGTCAGTTCCAAAATATTAATAAAAATGAAAACACTTCTTCAGGCAGAAACAAGTGTTAGGATTATAGATTTTTCTGGATTGATTGTTTCTAAAATGTGTCCCCCTACATACAGCTGTGGTCAGAAGTTTCCATCCACTCATCATGGGCATGAATGTCAGTAATTTTGTTCTTTTAATGATTTCTCTGAGCTGTTCTTTTTCCAGGGTGGAATGATAGTACAGCATACATCTTTAATGAATTTAAAAAACAAAAATTGGGTGCACAAGTTTAAATTTATTTAGCATTTTCTCTAATCCACACAGGATCCAAATTATACATGCAGGCACAAATATATACATGCACCCCCACTAATATTTGGTTAAATGTCCCTCAGCAAGTTGCACTTTGATCAGACACTTTTGGTAGTCATCAACAAGCTTCTGACATAATTCTGGCTGGATATTTGACCACTCTTCTTGGCAGAATTGATAGAGTTCATTCAAATTGGATGGTTTTCTAGCATGGACCCAGTTTTTAAGCATAGCACCATAAATTCTCAATAGGGTTGAGGTCGGGGCTTTGGGAAGGCCATTCCAGAAGCTTAATGTTAGCCTGCTTTATCCTTTCCAAAACCAGTTTTGATGTGTGTTTGGGATCATTGTCCTGTTGGAACACCCAATTGTGTCCAAGTTTCAACCATCTAGCTGCTGATTGAAGGTGAAGTTAAATAATCTGGAGGTAGTCCTCCTTCTTCATTATTTCATCCACTTTGTACAACATACCAGTACCACTGGCAGCAAAAGAGCTCCAGAGCATGATGGTACCACCACCATGCTTGACAGCTGGTACAGTGTTCTTAGATTTGAAAGCCTCACCTTTACTCCTCGAAACATACAGTGCCATGAAAAAGTATTTGCCCCCTTCCTGATTTCTTAGTTTTTTGCATATTTGTCACACTTACATGTTTCAAAGGATCAAACTAATTTTAATATTAGTCAAAGATAACCTGAGTAAATACAAAATGCAGTTTTTAAACAATGATTTCATTTATTAAGGGAAGAAAGCTGTCCAAACCTGTGAAAATTTGATGATCTGAAACATGTAAGTGTGACAAATATGCAAAAAACTAAGATCAGGAAGGGAGCAAATACTTTTTCACGGCACTGCAAGACATTTTAGGGCCTTTTTAAAGACTTTTTAATAACTTGAGGGAACTGTCAAAAGTGAACGTTAGCATTAGCTACTTCCCACAGACTTTGTAAGTTGACCTTCATGGAGTTTTTTTTAAGATATATATTTTGACATTTTTAGCCTTTATTTGACAGTATAGTATGCACCTGCAGTGGCCTTCAGCGTTGCCTGCTCAATGATTGCTGGTGCCACTGACCATCATGGTTAAGCTAACAAACATGCACATACTGCCTCACCTGTTCTGCTCCTCGTAGAACTAGTCCTTCATGCCAGTCTGGACCCAGAGCACTTCCAGACTCTGTAGGACCATGACCGTACCTTTGTGAGCTTCTATCTGAGAACAGACAAACACATGCATACTTTTTCTGTATTAAAGGAAAGAAGAACAGGAGGAGACCCCATTGTAGCACAGAAAGAAAAAGGAAGAACCTGCTATGAAGGTCTGTGAGGCTCCGGGAGCTGGTTCCTCTGTAGTGTACCGAGGCCTCTTACAGGGGGCAGCTACCTGTGGTTTGTCGGTCTCGAGTGATGGAATGAGGAACTGTGCCGCCCCGGCATCAAAGAAGGTGTTTCCTATAGCCTTGTCCTTCACAGCCCAGATCACCTCACAGCCTTCTACCTCATACCTAATGAACACAAGTTCACAAGTACTGAATAGGTGAAAGGACAGCATGAATGACTGTGGGCTCAGGTGCTCTTTTAAAGTCAGTAAAACACAAACGGCACATTGCTTGCAGTAGACTTACACTAATTCCAAGGCAATCCCTCCATTTCCAACAACGACGATCCTCTGGGCTTTGGACAGCTGCTTCTGAAACTCCTTAGAAAGAACAAAGAAAACCACTGAGCATCAGCATGTTCTGTATCATCCAATCAGCAGCTGTAGTAGCTGAAATTCAAACACCGTTTTGTAGTACACCAGTCCAAAGGTCTAATACACTGGTTATGGATGTGTATCCAGTTTTTGTGGTAGTATAAGTAACAGGAATAGGAGAAGAAGGAATAAAAGAAGCCCAATACATAACTAAATACAATGAGAAGCTTTTTCTTTGGACCAACTGGTTGCTGCTTCTCTGGCAAAGTCATATGAGGTTAGTTCCTCAGGAATTTCAGCCCTACATGCCATTAGCTACGCAAACATCCAGAAGATTTGGCTTGTACCTGAGCGCTGTCTGTGTCCCGTATCCCCAGCACGTAAGGGTTGTCCTGGGTTAGTAGCTTGGGTCTGGCACCGCTGCAGATACACAGCTTCTCATAACCAAAAACCCGGCCATCTGCAGTTTCAACAGACTGAGTAAGAGAGAAGGATCAAAAGGGAAATGATGATTAATTATGAGCTTTAACTGTTGTCTCTTACATCCCCAGTTTCTTTAAAATTTCAAGGGGTGTGATTTTAGACATAAAAGTCATTCATCTTTTAATCTTTTTGGTCTGACTGTGGTATTGGTACTGACTGTAGAATAAACCAGAACATGAATGAATGATGTAGAAGCTCTTCCGGCTCAGGACCCATCACAATTCACAGGTTATTGATAGTTTTTCAGTTCTTTGACTGGATGAGCTAAAAATGACCTCCTTGATCTTGATGGAAAACATCATGAGGTCAAGAAAAGATACGAGAAAGAATTCACAAGGACTTAGGAAAAGAGACTGAGAATCCGGCAGCATTAACACTAGGCTACCAAATAACGTGAGCGCAAATGTTGTTGATATGGGTCTGCCATGTTGGACGACACTGTCCTGAAGATGGACTAGAAAAAGCATATCGTTGATACCCCACCATATCAGTTTTTACTGCTTTGTATTATGCAGACTGTATAAAGTGGATCCCTTTATTACCTAAAAAAGGAATAAAACTTACAAATTACAACAGTGAACAGTGCTGTCCACTCATGTTTTCTCTTCCAGCTGAAGACACGATCCACTTTAACGCATGCCTTTTTTAAAAAAGTTTCAGCACCTCTGAAGTCAAATTAACTATTGACAATCCTAAAAGCTGATGCCTAATATGAAGACACTACAACCTTCATTTCACTTTAATCATTTTAACATGGCTAATTATCTTTATTTATAGAACACATTTCTAAACCCACTACAAAGTAATACTGGTTTGTACAAATTGTCTGCTTATTAGGATAGGAAGTTATGGCATAAGATAGAAAACTCTGCATTTAACATGATTATTGGTGTCACTTGCGTGGGCGGCTGTGGCTCAGGAGGTAGAGCGAGTCGTCTACTAATCGGAAGGTCAGTGGTTTGATCCCTGGCTCCCCTAGTCTGCATGCCGAAGTATCCTTGGGCAAGATACTGAACCCCCCTGATGCATTCATCGGAGTGTGAGTGTGCGTGAATGTTAGTAAGCACTTAAGTGTAGATAAAAGTGCTGTATGAATGTACGTGTGAATGTGGCACGTAGTATAAAGCACTTTGAGTACACAAAACTGAGTAGAAAAGCGCTATATAAGTACCAGTCCATTTACCATTTACTTGACAGTTATTTTGATCATTTGTTTTCAAAAATTGTGCTATGGTACATCACTCTGAACTGTGGGAGGGCCTTTCTTTTCATAAAGCATGGTCCAATATAACCAAACTGAAGCAGCTTCCATTATTATTTAGAGACCAGCTCTTATTATAGCTTCCTAATTTCAGACCTAAATTCCTAAGTGAAACTCACTAATCTACCACAACCTTAATCCCGATGAACATGTCCACCAAATGTCCACAAGGTGGCGATAGTACACAGATAATGGTCACCAAAAAGTGTTTGCATAGATCTGTTGCAGGAAATCATTGTTCACACCCTGCTACAATCATAGTAAGTAAACAGCAGCATGCGTGGCCTTTGTTGTTACATATGCATCCTACATGCACCCAAACACCTCCTTACATGAGACTGTGAGTGAAGTGATTTTACAGCAGAATGGATGACAGTCAGGTTGGGGAATTTCTCTTCTAGAACACTGGATGATTGCTCCTCCACACCAAACTCTTCCAGTGTCCTGGACACCTTTCAATGGAGGACAGTGGAAAATCCCAGTGTTAAACCCCTCTCAGAGAATTATTATTATTGATTGCCAAATGTTCAGTGACGCACAGTATCTACATAATGTACATACTATGTCTTTAAAAGGCACCTTATATATGAACCATCATAATGTAACTTTGATTTTTTATTTTCTTTTGGCAGATCACTTAAAATACGTGAGAACATGCATTTGTAACGTAGGAGTCTGAGAACAAATACATAACTCTGTCAGAGATGAAGCTCCCACTGAGCCACCACCACCATCATCATCCCTCTGACCTGTTTGTAGTTGGTCACTGCCTTGATGTGGGGACCTGCAGTAATCAGAGCCACGTCAGCGGACGGAATCTGGGACGACAGCTGTCAATGTAGATTAAGATGCACGTTAAGTAGCTACATGACACGCATTGTCGTAGTAAAGCTTTTACAATTCGGTTATCCCATTTCACCTGCTCGACACATGTCACGCCAGAGATGCCACCCCCCACGACCACAAACTGAAACGTTTTCTCTGTTTTATTTTCCATTCTTCTCAAATTCGAACACAACCTAGCTAACACTGGGAAAAGTAGCACTTTTAAGACGTTGAAATAGGGTTTAAAGGCCAAAATGTTTTTCGGACTCTCCTTTCTCCCACAACGTTAAGGCGTCTGTACACATTACAGAGGTGGAGACCCAACTAGCTCGTGAATGAACTGTCAAAATACTTTAAAGTTATTCTCGACACAGCTAACCGGGTTTAGCACGCATGAGACTGATGCTGTGTTGGATGTGCCTCGGAAATAGGAAATCTTATCTTGGAATTACAGGATTTACGATCTCCCTGCATTTATTCAAATGCGTAGACAATTCGACAGTCAAATATCAAACAGAATACAAAGGAAGTAAAGTGAGCAACGGTCTTAAAAAGCTATTAGTGAAAACGTCGGTGAATGATGATGAAATTAATGGATTTTCATGTCAGGGTAATAGATTTAATGAACTATTAGACAGCTAAATTCATAATAAATAGAGAAACTGTATTTACTTTTGAGGGTACTATTTTAGGCGTATTTTATGTATAAGTTGTAATTCAAAAATCTTACCGTATTTCACAAATATCTCCTGGTCGGAGAATAGAAATACCGACTTTTCAATTTCCAACGAATGCAACACGACCAAAGCAGTGTAACTTCCGTGTTTATGCCTAACTACGGCAAGCAGCAGAAAAACGTTCTCGAGCATAGTTCTCAAAGGCTTCCACCAAGGACATCTATCCATCCATTTTCTTGGTATTTAAATACAATCCCTGTATGTTTGTGGCACCTAATGAATGGTTTATAGGAGCGAAAATATATACGTATGTTTGTGCCCGTGAGGCTTGCAGATGTTATTTCACTGTACTTTTTTATGGTAGACTACTTCTAGGATTATTATATTGCTAACACGCAAATCTGTTAAGAAGCGGGTATACAGGAAACGCTAAATGGTTACTCTTCTAATAATAGGTTGTTACTTAGATATAGAAATATTAATACCTGTCACCAGTATTAGTTTCTGCTTACTGGTTTAAAGTTTTGTATGTTACATAAGGGATGTGTATGGAATTAGTAATCATAGAGGGAGAAAAACAATTATTTGGAGGCCTTTTTTTAACAGCATTGAGAACTCGTGTACATACAATACTGTGCAAAAGTCTTGAGCCACCCCTCATTTCTTTATATTTTGCTCCCAAAGAGTCAGACTTTCTTGTAATTGTTAAAGTGGTCTTGAGTAATAGTTCTCCAGGCTTTCTGAAGATCTTTCAAAGTTTTTCTGTGGCTGCTTTTTCACTCATTTCCAGTCCAGTCCTTGTACCTGACCATATTCAGAGGAATGTTTTTTGTTTGTTAAGTCACTTACCACTAAACTATGAATCATAAACATAAAATAGGCGACTAACTCAAGGGATGAACCAATGTTGTGTCTACACATAACAGACAACTTAGCAAAGAACCTATTTTAGATTGTACTAGCCTGTTGCAAAAACATATAGTTTGTTCCCATTTCTTTAGTTGAATCTATGAAAAATGCCAAAGATAAAACAGATTGACGGACATAAAATAGTATTTTTGCACCAACAAGGTTAGTTAGACGAAAACTTGGCATATCTCACCATGGTGTGCAGTGTGTCCTTAAAAAAATCTGAGGAAACGCAACAAGTGGAGAACAAAAGAAGAATTGTCAGCCCTAAAAACTATCTATAGTAGATGAACAGTATCTGAAAGTCATGTCATGTTAAGAAATAAGAAAAAAAATCCAGCAAAGACCTGACACAGGATCTGTGAGATGCATCTGGCCCTTCAGTTGATCCATCTACTGTTCACTAAAGTCTCATCAGAAATGGTCTCAGTGGAAGGTTGGCTGTCAAGAAGCCATTCTTAAGGAAGGGAAACGGGGAGAAAAGGCTGAGGTATGCCAAATTATACAAGAACTGGACTGAAAATCAGTGGCAACAGGTCTTATGGAGTGATGAACACTATCAGTCATGGATAGCTTCCCCAGAGCCTGGACCTCAACATTATTGAAGCACAATTATTGAAATTTTTGGTTCAAATTGTCATCAATATGTAGGAGGATGTCAGGAGAGAGGTACAACAGTGTCTACAGGCATCTGTAAAACACGGTGGAGGCTCTGTCATGGTTTGGGGCTGCATTTCAGCCAGTGGTGCTGGAGATCTTGTCAAAACTGATGGAATTATGAACACAGGAAAATATCAGATTTTGATCCCCATCTGGAAAGAGTCTCACTGGCAACAAACTCTATTTTTGCCTTATATACTGTATTTCCATGTTTCAATAAATCACTGCACCTATTTCCTGGCAAAATTTAAAGAAATGAGGGGTGGCTCAAGATTTTTCCACAGCACTGTAGTTCTTATGACAGAGGTCATAGTCATTTCCAACTAGTAATATTTGAGAAACAAATGAGTGCATTTGTTGTAAAGTGCTACTACAGTTTTTACAGGTCTTGTTATTAATAAGTTTGCTTGAAATCATAGAAATAAATAAATATAATTAATTGTAAATAACTTAATAAAAAGTCAGATGAAGTTTAACTTCCTCACTCACTCTTAGACTTAAGGGACTAGAATCCAAATAATTAAATTAGATTAAGAAGATCACCTATTACTATAGTGATTTAAAGGATTAAACTGAATGACAAGACTGGATATAACATTTAAAAATAAATATATATAAAAATACACAAAAAATGGCTAAGAAAAAAAGGATGCAACTAAGACAGCCAGAAGCAATTTAATAATGATAGATTATTCAGCATCTTTGCATCTTGGGTATCCAAACATACCCCTACTAATGCATCAGTTTTTAAATGTAGCTTGTTTGCAGACAGTAACAGTATTTATTTTGCTGTTCTTTTTAGACTCTGATTCTCCTACTGTATTTCCGTGCAATTACCATCAACAGAAATGACAAATTATATAAACGCATGATAGTTCTATACCTTTTAACATAGAAAGTGATGACTACAGGTAGTCAGCTTTTTAACATCATTACATTGCATCATTTGGCAGCTTATAAGCCTTCACATTTATGAAGGCTTATAAGCTGCTGAATCTAAACTTTTGAGAACCCCAACCACTTTCAAATGGTTTTGCAATGGAGAGTTTTGTTATCCGTGTTACAGCCAACTGTAACTTAGATAAGACTACAAAATCAAAATATTTTTTAGTACATAGTGAACATGGTTTCCCTGTTGTTTCACTTGAATTGCAGCCCAACACTTCACTGAGCTGTTTGCTTTTCTTGGGCAGGTGAAGGTAAGAAGGAAGCTGAAGAGCACTGACAAGGACAATGGTCCAACCTCCCCCACAATTCCAAGCATCACCTTTGACTCTGTGTTTGACAGCGGGAGGGAGCTCAGTTCAGATGTTTACAGCACTGTTGGCACAGGTACTAAAATCTACTAAAAAGAGTCTAGTATAATTCGTGTGAAAAACATTTTTTAGAACAAAACAGATTGATGTTACATCTACCACGTGTGCTGTTAAACCCTGTAATGCATTTAAGAAGCTGTGCACATGGTTTCGTTCAAATCACAATTAACACTCACAATGTCACTTAATAAGTAAAGACTTCATCAGTGCTGCTCTGGTGGCAAACCAAACATTCTTTGATAATACAGCAAACAGGAAATATTGAATTTGAACTGCAGATGCAAGGCTGTCCACAGCAGGTGCAGAGGACAAAGTCCAAACATTAAAGATAGGTGAGCACATTGCAGGAGTATAACGTGAGGTTGCATTGATGAGTATAAACTCCAATAGTCCTCTGCTGAACTTACAAAAGTCTACATAACATGCAGTACTGCTGAATCAATGATGGAGAACTAAGAGTGAAATAAAGAATCTATTCAAATCAATACTGTATCCCTCCAGTGTCATTTAAGGTTAGGCTGTGTACTCCAACTACTTTTATGAGTTCATTTTAAATCCTTCAAATCAAAGCTTTTGTGAAAGCTCACCAGTAGTGCCACCAGCAGGTCAGAGTTTTCACTTTTTCAATTCGGTGATGCTGAATAACCTTTACATCCTTTTACTTTATCTTATAAATGCTAGGAATGTCCCTGATGACATTCTGAATCATCAGTTAGTGAGGAAGAAAACAGTCAAAACTGAGTACAATTAAATGGGCGAGGTTAAACACCATAAAAATGTTGCATTTGGATTTAAGAGCCATTTGAAATCACTGAACGCATTTAACATGAACAAAATCTGACTTTAAATGCAGCTGAAATGTGTGGAATCTGTGCCCTGCGTAACATTGCACACACACAATTTCAGATTCAGTTTCAGTGTCGCTAACTTTAGCCATGCTAGCACCAGCAGCCATCTTTCCCCTCAGGTTAATGTCCCCATTCTTGTGCTGAGTGTCGTCACAAGTTTCACCATTCAAAGGGTTATATGGCAGTTTAAAGCCTACATTCTACAAGCATTCATTTTTAAAATCAAAATAAGAACTGGTTTTCCAAAATGTCGTATGTCCCACTTTCCACCTTGCTACTTTACAACATCCTGCCACGGAGAGTGGGGGCTGCAGCCTGCTGGGGCTGAGAATATTTGAGCTGTTTTCATCAAAAACCAAACTGAGGAACTTTTGCTGAAGTAACACATACTCACTAATTCAATATCATCTTTGAAATTGCCTCTTTCATTTTTTCCCTGTCAGTTCATTTTCCATGTTCATTCATTTTTCTCGGATTGTATTCCCTAATGTTGTTCTGCTCACTGTGTAGCCTATTTTATACCTTTTCAAAAGATCATCATTATCATCCCTGTCAATGCTGTATGAAGGGCATTAATGGATAGTCTGATCTAGCAGATGGACAAAACAAGACACTGGAGAGGACAGTCTGTTTACTTTTTCATGGAGATAAATATGAATAGTTTTAGCACGTCCATAATATATAAACATCTAATTGGATGGTACTCTTTTCAGGGCCTAGTTATACAACCTCTTTCTTTAACACAATCTGGTAAATGTGAAAAGCTGCTTAGATGGGTGACTGCAGCACTGCCACCAACACAGCTGTGCAAATGGTTTTGCTTTGCACTCACTTCTGAGGCAGAATTTAATTTGCACCATAGTACAGTTGCATGCGTGTCTGTTCACTTCATGATCCCTGAAAATCAGTGTTTTTTGATCTGAAGCTGAACTGATGCCACAGGTCGTACAGCACATCTTACATCTACAGCATGATGCTTTTAACACATCAATCTTTTTTACTAAATTGCTACATTGCCATCTGTTGTATGGTTGGGTTGACTGGATGCAGACACTGATGATGGCTCAATTGTTCAGCTGCTTACAGAGTTGTCAGCTTACACTAAAAGCAAAACCAGTTTTTTCTTTCTATATATATTCAACAATTTCAGCCCTACTTTAAGCTTGTTGGTTTATCTCTGCTGTGTGGGCATTTTTTCCTCATATTTCTGTTACCAGTTATTTGGTATTATCCTGTCTCCCTCTGCTCTCTTCTGTTTCATCCTCATCCCCAACTGGTCACGGCAGATGGCTGCCCCTCCCTGAGTCTGGTTCTTCCGGCGGTTTCTTCCTGTTAAAAGGGAGTTTATCCTCCCCACTGTTGCCAAGTGCTTGCTCACAGGGGGTCTTCTGACTGTTGGGGTTTTCGCTTTAATATTGTAGGGTCTTTACCCCGCAATATAAAGTGCCTTGAAGTTACTGTTGTTGTGATTTGGCGCTATATAAATAAAACTGAATTAAATTAAACTGAATTGAATTGGTTAAATAGAATAGATACAGTCATAAAAAGTCAATCACGCCACCACATATGCACATTTAAGTAAAGTACCTATGGTCTTTTGCCTCAGTAAAATTTTGATTACAAGAGTGGAAATACTAACAGAAAATAATTTTCCATCAATGGTTTTCAGTTCATTATAAACAGAACTATAAGATATATTGCAGAAGGGGTGTTTCATTTTACATTTTAAGTGTGTTTCTGCCCTTTTTTAAAAATCTACTTCTGCTTCTACCGTCCAACTTAACTGCCTACTCCCTTGCTTGTGTCTTTTTTCCTCTCTCTGTGTTTTGTCCTTATGCCTGATTTAGATGGATTCCACACTCTGGGAGGATGTGGTGAGCTGCATGTTAGTGTCCACATCCTGGTCACATCCTCCATACACTCACTATCCCCTCCTAATGCCTATTTTTTAACAGAGTCACTTTTTGTAAAATCAAGTTCTATAACAGCATGTTTTCTTAATCATGCTCCCATGAGGTTATGAAATACTGTGTTGTTTTCTTAATAATATGACTAATGAATATGAAAAAGCATTCTAAGTGGCTTGTTTATTTTTTAAGAAATATAATTATAGTTAGTCATTTGTGCTGGTGTTTTTCATCATGTGTGCCTCAGATCACCAGCAGTCCTGGACATCTTTGTCATCTCTTCAGTTCACCTCACCACCTCCAGGTAACTTCAGGTCTTAATGATGTTTTTATGCTACTTTGTCTGTCTTGCATATAAAAGATGCACATGGACACTGAGATGACAACCATGAGGTTGTGGATTACTGTTTTGAAGCCTCAAGTTTTTAGTATTCTGACCTTCACCATCTTGATTGTTTTCCAACCAGACATGACCACATTAGAATAACAGGGTAGCTCTGAGGACTTAGCAGCCAACACTAACGCTGGCTCTACCGCTGGCTAGCTAGCTTGGATGCTAATTCTGGTTAGCAAAAATAGGCATGCACAAAATGGATACCTGAGAAACTGAACAGCCTACTCCTTAAAGTATCTTTTAGTGTAATGAAACACAGCACCTTCCTGTCACTCAAAGTGTCCAGGCTTGTAATAATGCACAACTTTAAGCTTCAAAAACCATTTAAATAGTTGAGATATTTAAAAAGTCAACCCCTCTACAGATGTCACTAGAGGGAAAATTAGCTATTGAGGTTTTGCAGTCACCTGACTGCTAACCATGTGGTTGGTGAAAACCTCCTTGTGATTGCTTTGGTCGCTAGCAGATTGCTGCAGTTGCCCATAGTTTGGATGGAACATGCAGACTTGTCTGCAAACACTCATTTTTCAGTTGCAGTTGCTGCCTTGGTTTCATAGTGCAGGTTAGGTGAAGTGTTAAATACAGTTTGAAGTGTTGGGACTACGAGGACTAAAGGTTTGATGTGTTTAGTTCATTTAGAAATCTACCCAACAGGGAGTTAAAACATTTTCCTGTACTCTGCTGTTGAGAAATATCATTGTGCTTGTCAGGGCATGTCTTGTCACCAGTTGACAACACCAATTAAGATCATTCCATTTACAGTGCATTTCAAGCAGTGCCATTTAACACCCTCTTTTTTTTTATTTCACACATCAAAATCATGAACCTGTTGTGTCACACTTCTCTTACTGGTGTGGTTTCAAAACACACCAGTGGCAGATTTGGATAATTGAGGGGGTTTTATGCAGTCCTCTACAACACACAACAGATCTAGAAGCTTTACTCTGAACACATTTTGTCTTTCATTTTTTCATTTAATCTTTATAGAAAATTGACACTCATACCTGACCAGTTATTATCAAATAAAAAAAGAGATGTGCGATATAAACATTTGAGGGTAATTGCCATGTTATACATTTGGCTTCCACAAAGTAAGAAGTGGAAACCCAGCAGCAAAAAACAAAAAGGTCTTTCATCCCAGTTTATGTTGCAAAAACAGAAATTGCCATACTCATATGTTGCATTTGATAACTTCTGCAAAAAACATTTGTGTCTGTCCAAATGAATGTTTCCTCTCTTCCCTGTTTTTGCAAGATGACCGTGGTTGTAAACTCAGATCTCTTTTCCCATCTAAAAATTATGTTTTATAATCCTAAACAGAGCTCTGTGCAGTAGAGGCAGGATCCCAGGTCACATGAGGTCATAATTTTCCCACACTGAACAAGCCTTCACCAAATCATTAGGGATTCTGAAAGCTACTGTAGGAACGTCTTTTTTCCTTTATTTCCACTGTTTTCAAACAGTGGGACTTTTAATGCAACATATGGGCTCGTTTGTTCCTCTGTTCTTGTTGTTGATCATAGCAGCATACACGCCATGGGTGCTTTAAGAGATCAAATTAGACCATTAAAAACTACATTGTAAATCACCAAACCTGAGTCTGGGATGTACAGGATGTACACAGCAAAACTTTATCTGCAGTATCACTACAGAGACTTATTAATAGCTAAAGTTTAATGAGTGTGTTTCTGTGTGTCTGTATGTGAATGTGCAGTGAAAAGAAGTCCTGGCCTTTTAGAAGTCCATTCCCCCAGCGCCCTCCAGAGGAACTGCAGCTTTGCAGACGACCTGGAGCTGGAGTCAGAGCGAGAAAATGAGCTGCTCCCCGCCACCTCAGTATCACAGTGAGTTTACCACCATAGGATACTGTGTTTATTTGTAAGTTCATTTTAATGAGCATGACAGGGAAGGTTTTTATGCATTTTTTTTGCTGTTTGTAATTAACCTTTGAAATATGCCAAACCCCAGAGGGCTCATGTCTCTACTGTGTAATGAGTCTGTATTAGGGAAAATCACTTGGGTTTGCTGAGGCACTTGCACAGCTACAGACTGAGACCGATATGAGGAAATGAGTGTTAAGTAACTGCAGTGCAATGTAAGTGCACAGTAAGTGAAACAAATGGAGCGACAGTTTTGACCCGTGGGACTTCTTTCTAAACGGAGGAGTAATGATGCAGTGGGAAATGCACGCAGCAGCGTTGTTGGCAAAGACCACTCTGTGCTCTGCTGACTCCAAAATATGCAACCAGCTGTTCTCATAGAGCAGTGCCACATCAAATCCCATGGTAAATTGTGCCATTGTACGATACTACAGTTTGTGTTATCCATGACGAGACAATGCCGTACCTCAAAAAAGCCTTGAAAAATGTGTTCCTCTTCACCAGCTTTGTCTTTGATTATACGCTTTGTTACATATTAAATACCAATTTGTCCATTTTATTTATAAGAATCAAGAATAGCTCAGTTTAGTCACTGGTACAAACCTTGCTGTACAGATTCTCGCTATGGAATACTTCCCAGAAGTCATTTTTCTGCATCTCCCAGTTTTGACTTTGCAGTGTAGTATGTTTTGGTAAATTGCTAATAATTGAGGTGTTAAGACGTTCAACAAAACTGCCAAACATTTGTCACAAACAAAGAAAAAATACACCTCCAGTCACACAGAGGACAGAGCTTTTAAAGTTAAAATAAAAGTGTGAGGAAAGAAGCAGTTAGGTGGGTGTGAGGTGAAGATTTACAGCTTCACGGAAACATTTTTCATGTTTTTCACATTGCATTTTTTTTTTGTTTTTTTTTTTTGTTTATACCAATCACATGAAACATTTCGACCATTAGCAAGGGATAAGAAAAGATAGCTGCAAAAGTTTTTTCATTTATTGAGTGAAGGAGGAAAAAGTCAAGGCAAAATTTCCTTGTTAGCTACAGAGGTTTTAATTAAATATATTGAAACAAGACCAGTGTAAATTCCATCGAGCCTCAGCTATTACAACAATTACTAAAAAGAAAAAATATCAAAACTTAATTCTGTAGCTTCTTCCAGCTTTCGCTTAATTTGATGACATCTGAATAGTCTGACTATGCACCCTGGTGACATTTTTACAGTCACAAGTGTAGTCCTACTAGGTCAGACCTTACGTATCACTTTCAGCATGAAATGCATGCAGTCAGACATGACATGACTGCAGATGTCTCTGGTGCAACTTTGTGAGTTTTTCAGCTCAGTGAAATACCTGATTGTTTTGAAGAATTGCCCCAGTTAGCAATAACATTAAAAAAAACAGGGTGGTAACATTCTCCTGAATAGTTTATATCAATGCTAAAAAGGCTTTTTTGCCTTTATATCAGACATTTTCCACTTTTCAGCAGCAGCATTGGTCCATATGCATTAACAAAATTACTAAAGACATTTTGCCTGCCTTTAATCGGATGTCTACAAGACTGTGAGTCAACTGCTTTCACTGAGTTCTGTGTTTATTATAATATCCACACTGATTTTCCTAAATCTTGTCTCTGGCATCTGCCCTAAATACAATAATACTTAAAAAGACTAAAACTGACACTGAAACTAATAAAAACTAAACTAAAACTAAACATTTTCAAACAATAAAAACTAAACTGAAACGAGCGAATCCACTCTGGGAACTAACTGAAACTAAAAGTCAAAATAAAATAAAAATAAAAACTAATAAGAAAATATAAAACTATAATAACTCTGGAGAGTACTGCATGTCTCTTTGTCATTTTCTTGGGAATGTCTCATTAAAGTCTTGAGGAAAAAAGCATTAATGTGATCTATGTCACTGTAATAGATTGATGGAGATTAACCCTTGTTTCTTTTTTTTTACTCAGAAATTGGTAATGAAAATGAAAGCGTTCAAAAGGTGATCATAAATGCAACCTTTTGAACTGTCAAAGCATGACAGGAAATAATAAGCAATGTAAAACACTAATGGTAATAAAAATGCCCTTATTGTATTAAACACCACATTCAAGTATCCCCTAACAGCTCTAAAGACATGCTTCTAATCCTGCTAAAGCCTTAATCCTCAGGATTTCAATCCTTTTCCAGGCTTCCATTCTAAGTGACTGAATTCATCCCATCTCGTTGTCTTGTTAAAAAAAAGACAAAATAAAAATATTCAACACGTGGTTTAGTGACTCCAATGCAGTAATGATGATCTAATGATCCAAAGCTTTGTCATCTGCACATTCACAATTTCCTGCAAATATTATGTACAAAAATATGCTATTTTTCATTATGGAAAAAAGATAACTGTATCATTAATAAAGTTAACTGATGGCTATTACTAGAAAAAAAATACCATAAACAGGACCTAAAATTTGATAATAAAAAATATGCTTACTCACTTTCTTCAAAGCCCTCTACAATCAAGACACCACTCAACAGTGCTCTTAAAACACAGCAGGTACTAATTTGGGGAGTTTTTTTTTAATCATTATCTAAATTGACTTGAATATTGGTGGTCACTGGGACATAAAAATAAACCACATGTATAAAATCACCCATCATATCTGATAACAGAAAAGAGAAAAGGTTTGCTGACTGCAGAATACATAGATTTCCATTTAGGGTACTTTGAGTGACATGTTTGTTTCTTACAATGTATCCATGAAAAAGAAGGTCAATATCACTCACATAGCTCACTATCCATTAATAGCTTTGTTTAACAGAAACCAAACTTAGTGACTGTGGTTTCCAGTCAACTAGCAAAGAAGTTGAGAATAAATAGTCCAGCAAATAATCCCCTGTAAAACTGCAGGCCTATACAGATTTGTTAATTACTAAGCTTGCTAGCAGGTGGACTTGGATGCTTTAGATAGAACAAGGCTAATTTGTTCTGTGCTTTTATTCTTTGTGCTATGCAAAACACATCGCCTCTTAACTCCAGTCTTATATCTCATCTTTGTAAGTTTAATAAGCTCTATTTCCAAAATATTGAACCATTTCTTTAAGGATTGCATTCTTACAGACAGCTAGGATGTTCACATCACAGTGTTCATTAATGATAGAACATAATAGTAAAGAAACATCTTTGATATTCAAACTCTTCCTTTTTAGAAGAAGTCACAATTTGGCATTAGAGCGAAAAAGAAATTTGTCTCACTGTCTGGTTTCTGCTTATATCACTACCACATAATCCTTTTATGATGGAAAATGGATTCTATAATAGCTCAAGAGCACGTTATTGACATTTCATAGTGCTAATTTGACAAAATGTTATGAAAGCTGCATTTGAAAATCAGCCCATTGCATTGCTTCTGAGAAGTCCATTATGAAACTCTCACATACCTTGTTATACACTAGACTTGACAAAGAACTCACTGCTCTCCCACCTCACATACTCATTCACTGCTTTTCCAGGGTAATGAGCCTGTTAAGTAATACCTATTTAATAATTCCCACAACATAATAATGGAGGCTAAATGCCCGACAATCACTCCAAGCTTTGTACTAATGATTTTCAGAGAAATGCGCAGACCTTGAAAATTACCCGCCTTTGTTCTTTCTGTAACTCACCTTCATCACATTCAAAGGAAGACGAGTAATAGAGGAGAGGCTTTTGATGTAGACGGAGCAGTAATATTGAAATGTAATATTTTTGCCTAAACTGATAAGAGGTTGGGTATGAAGGCCATGTCTACCCTTTTTTCATAGTTTCACACTTTCATTCAGTGAAATAAAAGAAGGGGTCCAAAGCAAGTGTAGCAGTTTTAAGTGGACCAACCTTGATTTGAATGTGTTTTTCACAGATTGACGGAGTCACACCGAAAAGCCATTCGGGTCATCCAGAGAATGCGTTATTTTGTGGCCAAGAGGAATTTCCAGGTAATTATTACACTTTTTAATAGATACATTGGACATTAATTGATGTTTTCATGTCTTTACTTAAAATTAGGTAACCTATCTATATTCTCTGAATACCCATTAACAATTTGGTTTAATTACAGTAAGTTTTTCATTTCTAACATTTCAGTAGTTATTAGGTAAATACTGTGCAGATTACATAAAGTAGGTATCTAGTTTCACACTGTCACTGTGCAAACATCAAACACAACAACAGAGATGGGGGAGTAACAATAATAAACTTTGCCCCAGGGTCGCAGTAAGTAGTGGTTCGGCCGAGTTTGCAAATGAGCAGTTCAGCAACGTCATTACAATAATAGGTTTTTAAATTGGTAGGGCGAAAAAAAATTGAGTACATCTGGTTATAAGTCCTAATATGTTTTTTCTTTGAACAGTGTTACAAGAGTCACATTTTTATGGCTTTGAACTTGAACTCTCTAATTTCAGATATCAAAGGCTCAAGCCATGTGGACATTAAGTGAAAATTTAGCTGAGCCACAAGCAAAAGCTTGAAATTTTCACATAGAGTATAAGCCAATATGTTGGATGGTTGGATTTGTTACGATGATGATGTAACAAAAACTGCAACAGAAACTGAAGAAACAATCTCAGGCTTTTTTTGTTTGTTTGGTTTTGGGGGGGTTTTGTTTTAAATTCTGGGTCAATTGTACGTGAATGCGGCAGCTATGGCATTTTGTCTTGCTCTCAACTGTAATACCATATTCAATTCTGCTTCAACTAGTCTCTTTTCAATGGTTTTTGTACAAAATATGGTCTTCCTGATAGGCTTTGTTCCATTTCAGTCAGTTTTAATGAAACTAAAATTGAATTAATATAAAGTATGTACATGATTAATACTGGTTATATCTGGTCTCTAAACTTCACCTTGTCTTCAAACATACAGTCATGTGAAAAATACAGTTCTAAGGTTTTACATATCAGGACATAATTTTTATTTTTTTTTTTAAATCACCTGGTCCTTACCAAGTTCTAAAATTATTTAAATACAACCACAGATGAACAACAACACATGACATATTACACTGTGTCATTATTTAACAAAAACTAAGCCAAGATGCAGAAGCAGTGTGTGAAAAACTAAGTACACCATGCGATCCAATAGCTTGTAGAACCACCTATAGCAGCAATAACCTGAAGTAATCATTTCCTGTATTACTTTATCAGTCTCTCACATCATCGTGGTGGAATTTTGGCCCACTGTTCTTTAGTTCATTGAGGTTTTTGGGCATTCATTCACGCTCTCTTAAGGTCCCTGGGGTTTTTCTCTGAGCATTCCACAGTCTGACCTTGGGGTGAATCTGCTGGCATGTCCATTCCTGGTAAAACTGGCAACTGTCTTGAATGTTTTCCACTTGTGAATAATCTTTCTTACTGTAGAATGAATGGCTTCAGATTGTTTGGGAGTGGCCTTATAACCCTTTGCAGATTGATGGGCAGCAGCAAATGCTTCTTTAAGATCACATCTTTCATCCTTGGGATTTTGTTAACACATACCTGAATGTTCCAGACCTGCAAACTGCTAAAACTTCTGCTTTTATAGAGTTGCTCACAGTTGCTGATGGTCAGTTAACCAAGTGCATTTGATTAGCATGCTGCTTCTTACCCTCTTAATGGAAGAAGTAAGGGTATACTTAGTTTTTCACACACATCTCCTGCATTTTGCAATTTTTATTAAATAAATAATACCACTGTGTAATTTGTCCTGTGTTGTTGCTCACCCGAGGTAGTATTTACCTCATTTTAAGACCTGCTAAGGACCACATGATTTTTTTGTTATGTCCTGACACATAAATCCTTAGAAATGACAGACGGGGTACTTTCATTTTTCACATGACTGTACACCATTCTCTAGCAGGAAACATTTGTTTTGTAATGCCTTTAAAAGCAGAATTTTCTAAACAATATCCAGTTTCGGGCATGTAAAGAAATAAGCAATGTTTTGATCCTAGAAAGACATTTGTATTAAAATGATTTGGTGTAACAATTTGACACTGTGTTGCAGCAAGCTCGTAAACCATATGATGTGCGAGATGTGATTGAACAGTACTCCCAGGGTCACCTCAACCTCATGGTGCGCATCAAGGAGCTTCAGAGACGGTAAATGGTTTATATAAGATGCATATAAATTATATCCCCTGAGTAAAACATGGACATATTGACAATTCTGTCAAAGGCAAAGAACCAAACAAACAAAAAAAAGTGAATACAGGAGATCTAGGAGGATGAAAGGGGAAGTACAAAGAGAGTGTGTAAATATTCTTCTAACTTGAGGCTCCCATTGTTTGTCCCAGACTGGACCAGTCTTTAGGGAAGATAACTTTGTTCCAGGCGGGTTCAGGTAATGAATCACTCCACTGTCTTCTCGAAATACATTACAGCAGCTATGGTACAAACCACAGACCTAATCCTTCTGTCTTGTTATTTACCTGACTGTTGTCTGCCTCCGAAGACCGAGCCAAAGACAAAGGCAACAACTCCATCGGATCCAGACTCAACAGGATGGAGGACAAGGTGGGATTTGTGCAACATCAGTGGAAAACTACAGTAATACTCACTAGCCTCTTAGGGTTTCAGATTGTTTCTTTTCCATGTACAAGAGAAAAGTCAGATATTTGAATCTGGCTCTGTTTAGCTTGTATTATAATTTGAACTTTCATTGCAGTTCATAAGCGTTCTCCCAAGAGAATATTTACAATACAGTCAACCTATTAAAATAAACTGCATTTGGGAATGATTTTGGATAATGCAACAAAAACCAGCTTTGTTTACTGTAATGTAACATGATCCAGTATGTATGTGGCCCCGTTATTGTTGATTCAAATATAAAACTTTAAGAGCCTGTTCCAGTTCTGCAGCACAAAAAGAGAAACTGTTTGCTTTCATGTATTTCAAAGATGCATCAAAAAAAGGAACACAGTGTGCAATTCCCTCACCAAGTGTTTCCATACATTTTGTGAGTTGGAAGTCTTTTTTCTTTTTCCTTATTTATTTGTCATCAGATGAAAAAGAAAATGAATGGCCATTAAGGCGTTACTCCTATTACTTCATAACCCTGTAATGAATATCACTTTAATTTCTGTTCTTGAAATGTAATTCTGTTTCATAGAACCATAACTGACCATGAAAAATACAATTCGCAAAATAATTGGGCACAAGTTAAAGATGCTGTTGGTGCCACACAGGGTAATTAAACTAATATATGAACAGCATAACTGTAACATTTTCCTCTGTTTAACAAACAAACAAACTTAATTTAATTTTAATTACTGAAAGACACTGTTGGTCTGAATCAGGTTGTCACTCGAAATGAATATTCGATGTAACTCTTACAGATAACACATATGGACCAGACTCTGAACCATATCGCAGAGTCCCTTGCGTATCTGCTGGAACAGAAGGATGTTGGTGGGGGCGAAGGTGGAGGGAGGGCAAGGCCGCCACTCGGACGGACCTGTAATGTCGTCACCAGCCAGGACAGCCTGCCAAGCTATGACCAGCTATCTTCACCCCCTTCGTCCGCCTCATCCAACACCGCCAGCACAGTGGTCTGCCCCAACCGTCCCCTGAGCACCACTGGCAGTCAGGATGAGAGCTGCTGACACCAGTAAACAAAATGTTCAAGAGTTTTTCTTCTTCTAGTATAATATAGGTAAGATATTTAAGAGGAATGTCTCATCAGATCATGCAGAATATGGACGTCTGTGAGACAGAAACACAAATTCAACATTGCAAAATCACTTAGGAGTTAAATTGCTATTAGATTTTTAAGTTGCCTTTTGTGAGTATTATACTTGACATTTATTCAAGCTAATGCCAAAAACCCTGCAACCTCAACTTGCATCTGTACTCTATATCTAGTACATTTATATGTTGAAATTATATTAATTTGTAGTAACTTTATTACCATTGAGGGGCCTTAAATTTCTATATATCACTTGAAAAGTTCAAATGAAATGCTGTTTTCACTGTTTTCATTCTGTTTCACTTTTGGATAATGTGATGAAATATTTTCTTCAGTGAAAGTAAAAGATTGCAGTAACTGTAATCAAGTCTCCGTGTGATGTGAAGTAAAACAGTTTCACATAATATTTCTGTCCGTCCATGATAGTTTCTGCTACAGTCTTAGTTACCTTTCTTCAGCATTGTTCTTGAGTATTATATGTGTTGTATCAGTAATTCCCCCAGTGGGCGGTCATGGTACTGCAGGTGGGCTGTGAAGTTATTTATAAGAAATAAAACAAATAACATTATTTTTTTTCTATTTTGTAATTTAGTTTCAAATTGGCATTAAATGTTAGAATGTTAGAAAAGAAACACAACTAATGAAACAAAGCCACAGTATTTAAAAGTTACATGTTATTATTCATTTTCTGAACTACACTATATGGAGAAAAGTATTGTGCCACCTACACATTACACCTACAGGAGCTGCTTGGCCATGGAAACCTATACCATGAAGCTCCCAGTGCACAGTTTCTGTGCTGATGTTAATGCCAGAGGAGGTTTGGAACTCTGCAGTTACTGAGTCAGCAGAGCATTGGAGACTTACACACTATGTGCCTCAGCACTTGGAGACCCCATTCTTTAACTTTACGTGGTCTGCCACTTTATGTGAGCTGCTGTAGTTCCTGAACGCTTCCAGTTTGCAATAACACTACTTATAGTTGATCGTGGAATATCTAGGAGGGAAGTGACTTCTTCCAACAGTGGCATGCTATTACAGTACCACACTTGAATTCAGTGAGCTCTTTAGAATGATCCATTCTTTCACAGATGTTTGTAAAGACAGTCTGCATGGCTAGGTGCTTGGTTTTTATACACCTGTGGCAATGGGGCTGTAAAAACCTGAATTCAAAGATTAAGAGATTGTATGGCCTAATACTTTTGTCCACATAATGTACTTTTGATCCTGAGCTTGTCTTATATAGCTCCTCAGGAAATACTTTACCTACTGATCAGGGTTGGAATTAAGATTTTCAGATTTGTAAAAGGGCCACAGCAGTCTTATGTTTAGGAGTCACTGATTTACATCGTAGCCAACATTTCAACAGATTTTTGTCAGCATGTTTTATCAGTAAAACCTTGATGTGCAAAGTCTGGTATTTCCCTTCAGAATTAATTATCATCTTAACTGTAACAAAAGAATTTTAAATAAAGATAAATAGATAAATAAAGTAGATAAATAAATAAAGTATCTTATATTATCTTAAAGACATTGTCACTACCACAGCATTGTGTTCTGTGGTTCAGTATCCCTTATTTGTTAGAAATAACACATTTAACTGTGTTCATTTTAGGGAAGAGGTCTTTCTTATACATGAAAAAGTATTGCTTGATCAAATGCTAATTTTTATTATATATTTATATATTTATTAAATATTTCAGTTACAATAAGATATTTATTTTTTCTTTTGTAATAAAAAAAAGCCAGTATTTCACATTAAAAATGTAAGCAAATAATCAAATTGATGCTCTGTGTATGGGGCGCCATTCAAATCACTGTTTCCATAAGCATTGTGCATCATTCATGTTTCAACACAATGAGGTGGAGCCGTGTGTCGTGTCCTCAACGTCTAATGGAAATAGTCCAAAGCATGGCTAATACCGTGCTCTTTACACAGCTGACCTTTAGGCAGCAGATGGTGACCTTTTCCCTGCTGGCCGTCCATGGGGTGTCCAGGCATTCCTTCACACAAGTGGCCATGTGGAGAAAGGGCCCAAATGACCATCTGCCTCTGGTGTAGACAACAATGGGCTGCACCCTCCTAAAGTGTGCTGAGGGTGCTTGGCCTTTGTGCTGACCAGGAGGAGGGTGAGGGGAGAGTTTCATTACAGGGAGGGTGTGGATTATCGGAGGTATTGGGGTAATCAGTGTTATACTCATAAACACTCAAACAATACAGATGATCATTATGTCCTAAAACAGCTACACTGAATTGCTTTTTACGTTACTGTAGCAGCTGCTTTGGCAAGGCAACATTCATTCCATACAGAAGTGGCTTACACATAAAAAACACTGACATGCTAATTTAACCAACAGTTACAGTTATTTGCATCAAAGGCTACAATTTCCTTAGATGGTATTTGGTGAGTCATCCAGCTAAACTGTAAAAAAAAAAATGTGGTAAAAGATTTTTGGGGGATTTTAGTTTAAAAATGTTAAAATTATGTCTATCAATACACATTAGTTAATTAGTTGGCTCGTTTATCACTTTAAGTTAGTGACAAATGAACCCATTAAGAAAAATATCAGCTCAGTTTTGGACTTCCTAATTTGGAAGTTCTAATGCCTGTCTTTTCTGCAGTTTCTTCTAATTTGGACAATTTAATGAAATCCCAATCAGAAGAAGCCGCGGTTATGCAGATTCACAGCTTCTGCCACACAGTAGTAACATTTATAAGATGTCTTTTTATCATACCGTGGTTCATTATGAAGGTACACTTCTGATGCTCTCAGCAAAATCACTCCAGAATTAAATGAAACTATCACTGCAGTCTTGTTAGTGACAGCTACATTCACTGATGATGTACTGAGCAGCTTGTAGTGCACTTCTTTGCAGGGAGTGTAATTACAGCAGTGAGTTGGAGAACTGGGAACCCATGGGAACCTATGGACCCATGGGATAGTTTGATTATTGATTTCTGACAGGTAATTTAAAAATAAATCCCCTGGAACAAAGTGTGTGTTCATCTGCCTCTAATTCAGATATAACACAATAAACACTGTCACTGAGCCTTTTAAAAGTCTGATTGTTCTTTCTCCTCTGCTTGTGTGTAAATGTGAACATAAGCCCTTTGGGAAAGTGACACACAAGAAAACGTGAGCCAAAGAAAGAATACACATAAGTGGTATTGCTTCAGGCACATGTCAGTGATAATAGCAACTTTGACTATGAGCGGGGACAAAGTGAAAAAAGAAAAGCTTAGGGAAGACCTGGGGGAGGGGTCGAGGAGCGCCAAAGGCTGATTTGCAGGTGAAATAGATGGCACACTCTGCTTTGTTGCTATTATCCTGCTCTCAGGCCAGATGGCCTCTTGAAGTTCTTTAGAGCTGAAACCCCAACACTGCAGGAGTGCAAATACTTATGTGGGATTTGGCTTTTCTAATGGGCTAATTTGGCAATTACAGTTCATATTAATGGATATAATTTTAAGCCTGACGGCACATTTCTTACGATTGTGATTATGAAATATCTCATAATAGAACCCAGAAAATGCAATTACTCTGAAACAATTTTCTTCTTTGAATTGCTAAACTTACAACTTGAATTGATTTTTTTTTTCCCTGCGACTTCAGAGAGAGAGAGACACTTATTAACCTACTCATCTGTGCCTGCTGCAAAGACAGCATAAAAACACCAAAGATGTACGTTCTCATAAGACTGCAGTCATACTGAAAAACCAATAATTTATAAATCTGTTCAACAGCGGGTACAACTATAAATAGATGAACATCTTACTGTAAGGGGAAAAAAAGCAGTCTCAGTGTCTAGCATATAGAGACAAGACAGACAAAATGCTTCACAGCCTGAGGTTAGAAAGATTAAGCTCTGTTCAGTGTCAGCAAACTGTCACAGTGCAAAATATAGTGTGCATTACTTTGGATATTACAAATCTGTAGTTTCAAATCTTGTATTATTGATGTGCTGCAACTCACGATTTATGTCTTAGACAAGTAATTCCTGGGCTATAGATCTGTGAGGCACTGACTGGCAACCATATACGCCTTTCTTAACTA